>JBBGZY010002857.1:0-60774 GCA_037952925.1 Lithobates clamitans
TTGTGGTTAGCATTTTGAAATTTTTTTACGGTGGGGGAGGGGAAGCCAGTGAAGGGATTGGCAGAGAGGGGCAGCAGTCACGGATCGGTTAGTGAGGTGTATTGGTCTAGCAGCAGCATAATAGACTGAAGGGGGGATAGCCTGCTTAAGGGTAGGCCATTAAGGAGAGAGTTGCATTAGTCAAGGCGGGAAATAATCAAGGTGTGAATACTGTAAGGCGGCAGGATTTAGCCAGTGATTGGATATGGGGGCTGAAGGAGAGGTCAGAGTCAAGGATTACACCCAGGACCCTGTAATGTGTGGAGGGACTAATGGTTGTGCTGCTGAACTTAATGGTAAAGTCATGGTGGGGGGCCCGGGAAGGAGGAAATATAACAAGCTCAGTTTTAGAAAGACAGAGTTTGAGGAAGTGATGTGACATCCATACCGATATGTCATTCAGTAAGTTTGAGATCCGTGAGGAGATAGAGGGGGTGAGTTGAGGAGTGGAGAGATAGATCTGGGTGTCATCGGCGTAGAGGTGGTATTGGAAGCCATGGGAGGTTCTCAACTGGCCCAGGGAAGAGGTATAGAGTGAGAATAGGAGGGGCCCAAGGACAGAGCCTTGGGGTACCCAAACAGAGAGGGGAAGAGGAAGGGGAGCGGAGGAGATGGAGTTGTAAGTGACACTGAAAGTTCCTTGAGATAGGTAGGAGGAGAACCAAGATAAAGCAGAATCATGGAGGCCAAGGTAGTGTAGTTTGCTGAGGAGGAGCAGGTGGTCAACTGTGTCGAAGGCAGTAGAGAACTCTAATGCCCCGTACACACGGTCGGATTTTCCGATGGACAATGTCCGATCGGAGCGTGTTGTCGGAAATTCTGACCGTGTGTGGGCTCCATCGGACATTTTCCATCGGATTTTCCAACACACAAAGTTTGAGAGCTTGCTATAAAATTTTCCGACAACAAAATCCGTTGTCGGAAATTCCGATCGTGTGTACACAAATCCGACGGACAAAGTGCCACGTATGCTCAGAATAAATAAAGAGATGAAAGCTATTGGCTACTGCCCCGTTTATAGTCCCGACGTACGTGTTTTACGTCACCGCGTTCAGAATGATCGGATTTTCCGACAACTTTGTGTGACCGTGTGTATGCAAGACAAGTTTGAGCCAACATCCGTCGGAAAAAATCCTAGGATTTTGTTGTCGGAATGTCCGAACAAAGTCCGACCGCGTGTACGGGGCATAAGAGTATGAAGTAATGGCCATTGGTTTTAGCAGTTAGTAGGGCAGATTCAGTGGAATGTTGTGGACGGAAGCCGGACTGTAGGGGGTCGAGAAGGTTGTTGTCCGTGAGGTAGCGACTCATTCGGTCATGGACAAGGCGTTCAATGAGCTTGGAGGCAAATGGAAGCAGAGAGATAGGTCTTAAGTTATTCAAACAGGTGGGGTCTAGTGAGGGTTTTGGTATGGGGCTAACCAGTGCATGTTTGAGCGGGGAAGGAAAGGTGCCGGAGGAGAGCGAGAGGTTGAAGATGTGGGTTAGGGAGGTTAGGATGGAGCGGGAAGGTGGTCGCAGTAATTGAGAGGGGACAGGGTCCAGGGGACAGGTGGTGAGGTGGGCCATGGAGAGGAGTTTATCAATTTCATCGGTGGTAACTGGGCAGAAGGAGGAGAGTATTGAGTGTGGTGTTGGACCTGATGTGTTGGGTAGGGGAGGAAGTTGAATGCTGGATATCTCCTTGCTATATATAGATATAGATATATATATATATATATATATACACATATATTGTGGTCAGCAAATGGTTATACATACCTGAGCCCTATCTCGATCCAGCGATGTGCACAAGAGCAGCAGCCCTCCCTCCTCACAAGGCAGATTGAAAGCGGCCAGGAGCCATTGGCTTCTGCTGCTGTCAATCAAATCCTGTGACCAGGCAGCAGGGCTCGGGAGCAAGTCCACACAAGTACCTCCCCCTAGCAAGTTGTTTGCCGGGAGGTGTACTCAGAAGGAGGGGGGGAGGAGACAGGAACACCGGCGGGGGACCTGAGAAGAGGAGTATCAGGGCTGCTCTGTGCAAAACCATTACACAGAGCAGGTAAGTATAATATGTTTGTTATTTTAAACAAAAAAAATTGACTTTAGTATCACTTTAAAACAGGCAGTGAGGAGATGTCACATCGCCTCCACACTGCCTGTCAATCTCCTCTGAAAAGCGACTCCAAGGAGGACTGTGCTTCAAATGAGAGGTAGATTT
Source organism: Lithobates clamitans (assembly GCA_037952925.1). Taxonomy (NCBI): domain Eukaryota; kingdom Metazoa; phylum Chordata; class Amphibia; order Anura; family Ranidae; genus Lithobates; species Lithobates clamitans. The sequence goes on from JBBGZY010002857.1 coordinate 2,243, forward strand.
TAGGTACACATCTAAGTTTACCATTATTCTGCACTACGATTTCTCTGTCCTTGTTTTGTGTTAAACATTTTCTACAAACTTCAGTAAAATAATTGCTTCTCATTCCTCCTCACCTTTCCCTTCTCTGTGGCCAAACTTATAAACGCTCCGGAGTCGTACGGCTGGTTAGAGAAGTAATAGACGTGACTTTCCTTTGTAAACGATCTCCTCTGATCACATGAAACCGAATGACTGACTCGGTGCATGTTCCTGCTGGTTCATGAGCCAAAGCCTGCGAATGATTGTCACCCTGCTGATCCAGAACCTTCCTGACTCTGAGCGGTGATACCTGAGATGTGAGGAGCCCCAATGATGGCTGCCGGAGAGGAGGATGACAACGAGGAGTCCAACATGTATCTGGAGCTATGCTGGTATCAGAGCACAGAGCACAGCAAGTGGCTCATCAGTGCAGTACATGAATACTAATGGCTCCTGCTCTCCTCTCCACTTCTCATTTCCTCTCCTCTCCACTACCATCCTCTCCTCATTTGCTCTCCTCTCCTAATTTCCTCTACTCTCTCCTCTACTCATTTCCTCTCCTCTCTTCTCTCCTCATTTCCTTTCCTCTCCTCATTTCCTCTCCTCATTTCCTCTGCTCTCATTTTCTTTCCTCTCCTTATTTCTTCTCCACTCATTTTCTTTCCTCCCCTCTCTCCTCTCCTCATTCTTTCTTCTGTCCTCATTTCCTCTCCTCATTTCCTCTCCTCTCATTTTCTTACCTTTCCTCTCTCCTCTCCTCATTTCCTCCTCTCCTCTCCTCATTTCCTCTCCTCTCATTTCCTTACCTTTCCTCTCTCCTCTCCTCATTTCCTTTCCTTTCCTCTCTCCTCTCCTCATTTATTTCCTCATTTCCTCTTCTCTCATTTCCCTTTCTATCCTCTCTTCTCCTTATTTCCTCAAATCTAATTTTCTTTCCTCTACTCTCTCCTCTCCTTATTTCCACTCCTCTCATTTCCTCTAATCTTTCCTCTCCTCATTGCCTTTCCTCTCCTTTCTCCTCTCCTCATTTCCTCTCCTCTCCACACTTCCTCTTCTCTCATTCCTTTCTATCCTCTCCCCTCTCCTTATTTCCTCTCCTCTCTCCTCTCCTAATTGCCTCTCCTCTTTTCATTTCCTCCCCTCCTTTCTTTTCCTCTTCTGTCTCTCCTCTCCTCATTTCCTCTCCTCTCATTTCCTTACCTTTCTTCTCTCCTCTCCTCATTTCCTTTCCTTTCCTCTCTCCTCATTTCATTTCCTCTCCTCATTTCCTTTCCTCTCCTCATTTCCACTTCTCTCACTTTCTCTCCTCTCTCCTCTTCTCATTTCCTCTGCTCTCATTTCCCTTTCTATCCTCTCTCTTCTCCTCATTTCCTCTATTCTCATTTCCTTACCTTTCCTCTCTCCTCTCCTCATTTCCTCTCCTCTTATTTCCTTTCCTCTCTCCTCTCCTCATTTAATTTCCTCTCCTCTCCTCATTTCCTTTCCTCTCCTCATTTCCTCTCCTCTTCTCATTTCCCCTTCTCTCATTTCCCTTTCTATCCTCTCTCTTCTCCTCATTTCCTCTATTCTCATTTTCTTTCCTCTACTCTCTCCTCTCCTTATTTCCACTCCTCTCATTTCCTTTTCTCTCCTCTTTCCTCTCCTCATTTCCTTTCATCTCCTTTCTCCTTTCCTCATTTCCTCTCCTCTCCTTATTTCCTATTCTCTCATTTCCTTTCTATCCTCTCTCCTCTCCTAATTTCCTCTCTCCTCTCCTCTTCTCATTTCCTCTCCTCTCATTTTATTTTCCCCTCTCCTCTCCTTATTTCCTCTCCTCTCTCCTCTTTTTCATTTCCTCCCCTCTCTCCTTTCCTTTCTTTTCCTCTCCTGTCTCTCCTCTCCTCATTTCCTCTCCTCTCATTTCCTCTCCTCTCCTCTCCTCTCCTCTCCTTATTTCCTCTCCTCTCATCTCTCATTTCACTTTCTATCCTCTTTCCTCTCATTTTCTTTCCTTTACTCTCCCCTCTCCTTATTTCCTCTCCTCTCATTTCCTTTCCTCTCCCTTCTCCTCTCCTCATTTCCTCTTCTATCATTTCCCTTTCTATCCTCTCTCCTCTCCTTATTTCCTCTCCTCTCATTTCCTTTCCTCTCCTCATTCCTTTCCTCTCATGTCCTTCCCTCTCCCTTCTCCTCTCCTCATATCCTCTCCTCTCCTCATTTCCTCTTCTCTCATTTCCCTTTCTATCCTCTCTCCTCTCCTCATTTCCTCTGCTCTCATTTTCTTTCCTCTCCTTATTTCTTCTCCACTCATTCCCCCCCCCCCCCATTTCATTTCCTCTCATTTCCTTTCCTCTTCTCTCCTCATTCTTTCTTCTGTCCTCATTTCCTCTCCTTTCATTTCATTTCCTTTCCTCTCCTCTCCTCTGCTTTCCTCTCCTCTCTTCTCTCCTCATTTCCTCTCCTCTCCTTTCCTTTCCTCTCCTCCCCTCCTCATTTCCTCCCCTCTCCTCTCATTTTCTTTCCTCTCCTTATTTCTTCTCCTCTCATTTCCTTTCCTCTCCTCTCCTCATTTTCTCTCCTCTCATTTCCTTTCCTCTCTCCTCTCCTCTCCTCATTTCCTCACCTTTAATTTCCTTTCCTCTCCCCTCTCCTCTCCCCATTTCCTCTCCTCTCATTTTCTCTCCTCTCATTTTCTTTCCTCTCCTCTCTCCTCTCCTCATTTTCTCTTCTCTCATTTCCCTTTCTATCCTTTCCTCATTACCTCTCCTCTCATTTTCTTTCCCCTACTCTCTCATCTCCTTATTTCCTCTCTTCTCATTTCCTTTCCTCTCCTTATTCCTTTCCTCTCATTTCATTTCCTCTCTTTTCTCCTCTCCTCATATCTCTCCTCTCATTTCACTTTCTATTCTCTCTCCTCTCCTTATTTCCTCTCCTCTCATTTTCTTTCCTCTCCTTATTTCTTCTCCACTCATTTCCTTCCCTCTCCTCTCCTCCCCCCATTTAATTTCCTCTCATCTCCTTTCCTCTCATTTCCTTTCGTCTCCTCTCCTCGTTCCCTTTTCTCTCCTCATTTCCTCTCCTTTAATTTTCTTTCCTCTCCTCTCCTCATTTCCTCTCCTCTCATTTCCTTTCCTCTGCTCCCCTCCCCTCCTCATTTCCTTTCCTCTTCTTCCCTCCTCGTTTCCTCTCCTCTCATTTCCTCGCATCTCCTCATTTCCTCTACTTATTTCCTCTCCTCTCCCCTCATTTCCTTTCCTTTCCTCTCTCCTCTCCCCATTTCATTTCCTCTCATTTCCTTTCCTCTCCTCGCCTCATTTTCGGTTCCCTAATTTCCTTTCCTCTCTTCTCCTCTCCTTTCATTTCCTTTCATCTCCTCATCCCCCCCCCCCCCCTCTTCATTTTCTCTCCTAGCCTCTCATTTCCTTTCCTCTCCTCTCTCCTCTCCTCATTTCCTTACCTCCTCTTCTCTCCTCTCCTCTTTTCCTCTCCTCTCATTTCCTTTCCTCTCCTCTCTCTTCTCCCCCCCCCCATTTCCTTTCCTATCATTTCCTTTCCTCCCATCATTCCCTCTTCTCTCTACATTTCCTCTCCTCTCATTTCCTTTCCTCTCCTCTCCTCTCCTGTCCTATCATTTCCTTTCCTCTCCTCTATCCCCTCTTCATTTTCTCTCCCCGCCTCTCATTTTCTTTCCTCTCCCCTCATTTCCTTTCCTCTCCCCTCATTTCCTTTCCTCTCCCCTCATTTCCTTTCCTCCTCTCCTCATCCCCCCCCCCCTTCCCAGATTTCCTCTCCGCTCCTCATTTTCTCTTCTCTCTCTTTTTCCTGAGCACTCTTCACACACCCTCTTTGGGTCAACTTAGCTTTCTCATACTTGTGACTTCACCATATTTCCTATTGGCAGATCATTGTGATGTAAAAGCAACTCAGACTCCAGACAGTTCGGTTGTATCGCAGGCGGCCAATGCGCTTCCTCCTAATATTCACTGAGAAATCTAAACACTGAGAGGAAATGAGTACAAATGGTGGCCAATCAGGGTTAACCTTTCATGAGGATTCTCATGTGATGTCATGTTTTGTCATGTGATGTCATGTTTTGTGATGTCATGTGATGTCATGTTATGTCATGTGCAACATCTCCAATTTACTGAATGAAAACGGAACGTCTGATCGGTTTTCTATTATATTTATGTCCATTCCTGTGTCTATTATTTTAGCTTCTCTAAAATTTCTTCCTTCCTTCCTTCCTTCCTTCCTTCCTTCCTTCCTTCCTTCCTTCCTTCCTTCCTTCCTTCCTTCCTTCCTTCCTTCCCTCCTTCCTTCCTTCCTTCCTTCCTTCCTTCCTTCCTTCCTTCCTTCCTTCCTTCCTTCCTTCCTTCCCTCCTTCCCTCCTTCCTTCCTTCCTTCCTTCCTTCCTTCCTTCCTTCCTTCCTTCCCTTCCTTCCCTCCTTCCTTCCTTCCTTCCCTCTCTCCCTCCCTTCCTTCCTTCCTTCCTTCCTTCCTTCCTTCCTTCCTTCCTTCCTTCCTTCCTTCCTTCCTTCCTTCCTTCCCTCCTTCCTTCCCTCCTTCCTTCCTTCCTTCCTTCCTTCCTTCCTTCCTTCCTTCCTTCCTTCCTTCCCTCCCTCCCTCCTTCCTTCCTTCCTTCCTTCCTTTCCTTCCCTCCTTCCTTCCTTCCTTCCTTCCTTCCTTCCTTCCTTCCTTCCTTCCTTCCTTCCTTCCTTCTCTTTTTACCTTCTTTTTCTCTTCTTCTCTTTCTCTCTGACCTTCTCTCTTTTACCCTCTTTCTTTTGCTTTTTTTAAAATCCTTCTCCTTATCATTATAACACAGTTTTCATATGTGGGCGCAGCTTACGCATGCGTTTGCTTCTGCGCGCGAGCTCAGTGGGACGGGGCGCATTTAAAAAAAAAGTTTCATATTAATTTTACCTTTTATTTTTAATTTTTACACTGTTCTTTAAACAAAAAAAATGGTGTCACTTTTATTCCTATTACAAGGAATATAAACATGCCTTGTAATAGAAAAAAATAAAGGCAGGACCTCCTAAATATCAGATCTGGGGGGTCAAAAAGATCTCAGATCTCATATTTACATTAAAATGCAATAAAAAAAATTAAATGTAATTTGGAAAAAAAAATGTCAAATGTTTCTTTAAGAGCTATGAATGGAAGTGACGTTTTGACGTGGCTTCCGCCCTGCAATGGTATGGAGACGGGTGGGGTCCATCTTCCCCTCACTCCTCTCCATACCTAACAGGGAGAAAGACCCGATCACCTCCGCCGCTGCCGACGGCTACGGTAAGCGGCAGAGGGCACCAGAGACCGGCGGGAGGGGGGGGGGGCCTCTCCCGCCGCTGATAACAGTGATTTTGCGGCAAATCTACCACAGAGACCACTTTTATCTGAAAGCGGACCGCCCGCTGAAGAAGAGGATACCGGGGTTATGGCAGCTAGCTGCTACCATAACAACAATACCCCTCTTCAAAGTACCGACGTATAACGACGGCGGGTGGACCGGAAGTGGTTAAAGTGAATAGCTCAACACCAAGTTCACTATATGGACCCCCTTATATATTTGAACATGTTGATCATATCCCCCCTTATTCTCCTCTTCTCCAGAGTGAATGAATTCCTCATAGCTGAGCTCCTCCATGCCTCTTATCAGTTTGGTTGCCCTTCTCTGCACTTTCTCCAGTTCCCTGATATCCTTTTTGAGAACTGGAGCCCAAAACTGAACTGCATATTCCAGATGAGGTCTTACTAATAATTTGTACAGATGATTCTCTCTCTCTGGAGTCCATACCTCTCTTAATACAAGAAAGGACTTTGCTGGCTTTGGAAACCGCAGCTTGGCATTGCATGTTATTATTGAGCTTATGATCTACCAAAACCCCCAGATCCTTCTCCACTATGGATTCCCCCCGTCGTACTCCCCCTAGTATGTATGATGCATATTCTTAGCCCCCAAGTGCAGAACTTTACATTTATCAACATTAAACCTCATCTGCCACATAGTTGCCCAATTAGACAAAACATTGAGGTCGGCTTGTAAATTGGAGACATCCTGTAAGGACGTTATTCCACTGCATAGCTTGGTGTCATCTGCAAACACTGAAATGTTACTTTTAATCCCAGACCCGATATCATTTATAAAGGTATTCAAAAGTAAGTAAAGTTTTCTATCCATTTCCAAATTGATCTTTCCAAGCCTGTAGACTTTACCTTACACATGAGCCGTGTGCGGGGAACTGTGTCAAACACTTTTGCAAAGTCCCAGTATACCACGTCCACAGCCACCCCTCTGTCCAAGTATACCACGTCCACAGCCACCCCTCTGTCCAAGTATACCACGTCCACAGCCACCCCTCTGTCCAAGTATACCATGTCCACAGCCACCCCTCTGTCCAAGTATACCACATCCACAGCCACCCCTCTGTCCAAGTATACCACGTCCACAGCCACCCCTCTGTCCAAATATACCACGTCCACAGCCACCCCTCTGTCCAAGTATACCACGTCCACAGCCACCCCTCTGTCCAAGTATACCACGTCCACATCCACCCCTCTGTCCAAGTATACCACATCCACAGCCACCCCTCTGTCCAAGTATACCACGTCCACAGCCACCCCTCTGTCCAAGTATACCACGTCCACAGCCACCCCTCTGTCCAAGTATACCACGTCCACAGCCACCCCTCTGTCCAAGTATACCACGTCCACAGCCACCCCTCTGTCCAAGTATACCACGTCCACAGCCACCCCTCTGTCCAAGTATACCACGTCCACAGCCACCCCTCTGTCCAAGTATACCACGTCCACAGCCACCTCTCTGACCAAGTATACTACGTCCACAGCCACCCCTCTGTCCAAGTATACCACGTCCGCAGCCACCCCTCTGTCCAAGTATACCACGTCCACAGCCACCCCTCTGTCCAAGTATACCACGTCCACAGCCACCCCTCTGTCCAAGTATACCACGTCCACAGCCACCCCTCTGTCCAAGTATACCACGTCCACAGCCACCCCTCTGTCCAAGGGAAGGGGATAAGGTGTTCTTTCTTATCCCCTTCCACTCTCTATCTCTCGCTCCTCTCATCCTGTGTCTCTCCTTTCTCTTTCTTTCTCTCTTCTCCTCTGCCTCTCTCCTTTTCTCTCTCCTTGTTTCCCTCTCTCCTTATACTGTCTGTCTTTTTTATCCTTGTCTCCCCCCCCCCCCATGCACACTCTGTCCTCCTCTCTTCGTCTTCTCTTCTTATTCTCTTGCTCTCTTTCTTTCTCTTCTCCTCTGTCTCTTTCTCTGCTTCCATCTCTCCCCCTCCCTCCTTCTTACCCTGTACTTCTTTCTTCCTCTTTCTTTTTCTCTCTCCCTCACCCCCCCCTCTCTTTCTCACATCCTTATCCCTTTTCCTTCTTTCTCTCTTCTCCTCTGCCCCCCCCCCCCTCACTCTTTCGTTCTCTCCACTCCTTCTCTACTGTCTCTTTTTCTTCCCCCCCCCCAATTATCTGCCCCCTCTCTATTCCTTGTCCTCTTTTTCTCTTTCTCTCTTTTTATTTTCTCTTTACTTCTATTTCTTTCTTTTCTCTCTTTTTTATCATTCTCAATTTTTTCATTCTCCCTGTAACTCAATCTCTCTCTTCCTCTCTTAGCCCTTCTCTCTTTTCTCTGTCTCTTTCTCTCATTCTTTCTCTTCTCTCCTCTCCTTTTGCACATCTCTATCTCTCCCCCTCCCTCTCTCTCCTTCTCTCTCTCTCTCTCCACCCTCTCTCTATCCCCCCTTTCCTTCCCTCCCTCCCCCCTCGCTCTCTCTCCTTTCCTCTCTCTCCCCCTCTCTCTCCCTCTCTCTCTCTCCCCCTCTCCTTCCCTCCCTCCCCCTCTCTCTCCCTCTCCACCCTCTCTCTCTCCCCCCTTTCCTTCCCTCCCTCCCCCTCGCTCTCTCCTTTCCTCTCTCTCCCCCTCTCGCTCTCTCTCTCTCTCCCCCTCTCCTTCCCTCCCTCCCCCCTCGCTCTCTCTCCTTTCCTCTCTCTCCCCCTCTCTCTTCCCCCTCTCTCTCGCTCTCTCTCTCTCCTTCCCTCTCTCCCTTCCTCCCTCTCCTGCTCCATCCATCTCTTTCTTTCCCCCTCCCCCCCCTCTCTCTCTCTCTCCCTTCCTCCCTCTCTCTCCTTACCTCTCTCTCTTTCTCCCTATCCTGTTGCCTCCCTCTCTCTCCCCCTTCCTCCCCCCTCTCTCTCCCTCTCTCCTTTCCCCCTCCCTCCCCCTCCCCCCTCTCTCTCTCCTCCTTTTTTCTCGTTTTATTTCTCTCTCCCTCTATCTCACCCCGTGTCTCTCGCCCCTTTCCCTGGTGTCACTGAGAGATGGTGAAGCCCTTGATTTTAATTAGATGAAGGTAATTATGTTTAGGAAAAATAACATAGTTGGTGTCAGCAAGGCTTGGAGGAGATCCAGGCGGGAAGTTTTTGCTGGCCTGTGTTCCCGGGGGAGGGAAAGCTTCATCGAGCGATGATCTGAACTTATTAATTGTACCACAGAGAAGAGGTGAGCCTCACGCCGCGAGCGGAGGAGACGCAGAGTGTCGCTTTTCACCCAGCGTGAACCTACTGCCAACCCCACCCAGGACCTGCTCAGGATCACATCTACAAGACTCACCGTACACAGAGAATACAAATAACTGAACATGGAACGTCTAATTACCGATCATCGGGAGGTCATCACAGAGAATCAGTTCAACAATTCAAGGAAAGTTCATTGTAAGATAAGATTGTAACGTGTGGCCGGTGCTCTGCCGAAAACTACAACTCGCCAAAATCTCCAACTATGTCAATTCTGGTGACTCTTCAGCAGCGATAATTGGAGATTTAGATGAGTTGGCTGTTTTTACACAACACCGGCAGTGTATGCGCTACGGTACACGACCAGTTGGCTCTTTTGACAGAACACTGGGTAAGGAGGAAAAAAGTTGTTGCCGCCTTGGAGGCGGCCATGTTGTTGGCTACTATCGGGTGGACTAACAATGTCCACTCATTATATCCTGTACCGTAGCGCATACACTGCCGGTGTTGTGTAAAAACAGCCAACTCGCCATCATTGATGGAACCATGAATCCTGCGCTCTACCAGAAAATCCTGAAGGAGAATGTCCGGCCATCAGTTCCTGACCTCAAGCTCAAGCGCACTTGGGTTACGCGGCAGGACAATGATCCAAAACGCACCAGCAAGTCCACCTCTGAAAAAAACAAAATGAAGGTTTTGGAGAGGCCTAGTCAAAGTCCGGACTTCAATCCGATTGAGATGCTGTGGCATGAACATTAGGGAAAACCCCCCAATCTGGCTGAATTATAACAATTCGGCAAAGAAGAGTGGGCCAAAATTCCTCCACAGCGATGTGAAAGACTCATTGCCAGTTATCAGGGCCGGTGCAAGGATTTTTGACACCCTAGGCGAAACCTCATTTTGCCGCCCCCCCTTTGGCTCCACCCCCTTTGCCCTGCCCATGTATACCCCACCTTTTTAATTAAGTGCCCATCAAATGCAGCCTCGCCAGCGCCCATCAAATGCAGCCTCGCCAACGCCCATCAAATGCAGCCTCCTCAGCGCCCATCAAATGCAGCCTCGCCAGCTCCCATCAAATGCAGCTTGCCAGCGCCCATCGAATGCAGCCTTGCCAGCACCCATCAAATCAGCTTCGCCAGCGCCCATCAAATGTAGCCTCTCCAGTGCCCATCAAATGCAGCCTCGCCAGTGCCCATCAAATGCAGCCTTGCCAGCGCCCATCAAATGCAGCCTCGCCAGCACCCATCAAATCAGCTTCGCCAGTGCCCATCAAATGCAGCCTCGCCAGTGCCCATCAAATGCAGCCTCTCCAGTGCCCATCAAATGCAGCCTCGCCAGTGCCCATCAAATGCAGCTTCGCCAGCACCTATCAAATGCAGCCTCGCCAGCGCCCATCTAATGTAGCCTCGCCAGCGCCCATCAAATGCAGCCTCGCCAGCGCCCATCAAATGCAGCCTCGCCAGCGCCCATTAAATGCAGCCTCGCCAGCGTCCATCAATTGCAGCCTCGCCAGCGCCCATCTAATGCAGCCTCACCAGCGCCCATCAAATGCAGCCTCGCCAGCGTCCATCAATTGCAGCCTCTCCAGTGCCCATCAAATGCAGCCTCGCCAGCGCCCATCTAATGCAGCCTCGCCAGCGCCCATCAAATGCAGCCTCGCCAGCGTCCATCAATTGCAGCCTCTCCAGTGCCCATCAAATGCAGCCTCGCCAGCGCCCATCTAATGCAGCCTCTCCAGTGCCCATCAAATGCAGACTCGCCAGCGCCCATCAAATGCAGTTTCGCCAGCGCCTATCAAATGCAGCCTCGCCAACGCCCATCTAATGTAGCCTCGCCAGCGCCCATCAAATGCAGCCTCGCCAGCGCCCATCAAATGCAGCCTCGCCAGCGCCCATCTAATGCAGCCTCTCCAGTGCCCATCAAATGCAGACTCGCCAGTGCCCATCAAATGCAGCCTCACCAGTGCCCATCAATAAATGTTTGCTTGCTTCCATTCATTCGGGAGGCGGGACACAGACACAGTCCTGCACCGCCGTTGCGCCTCTGACACTATGTGCGAACGGAGGAGCGGCTGCCTGGTGATACTGAGACTTAGTTGCTTGCTGCACAGAGAAGAGAGTAGGAACACCAGTGACCGGGTGCCCTAGGCAGCAGTGCACCCTAGACGGTTGCCTAGTTTGCCAACTGGTAGCACCGGCCCTGCCAGTTATCACAAACGCGTGACGGCAGTTGTTGCTGCCAAGATCCATAAAGACATGGATGAGTGAGTTTGGGGTGGAGGAACTTGACATGCCTGCCATGCCTGACCTCAACCCAATAACACCTTCGGGAGGAAATAGAGCGGAGACTGGAAGCCAGGCCTTCTCATCCAACATCAGTACCTGACCTCACAAATTCCCTCCTGGAAGGTTGGTCAAACATTCCCATAGACACCCTCCTAAACCTTGTGGACGGCCTTCCCAGAAGAGTTGAAGCTGTTATAGCTGCAAAGGGCGGGGCCAACTCAATATTGAACCCTCCGGACTAAGACTGGGATGTCATTAAAGTTCATGTGTGTGTAAAGGCAGGCGTCCCAATACTTTTGGTAATATAGTGTATATTATGCTTGGGGTTTCCACTCGGAGAGGCGCACACAGTTCCCTGATTGTAATGAGGAGTGACAAGAGGAAGCAGAGTCCGTATCACCGTATAAACTCCGCGGCGCAGACGGTGCTCCCGGCCCTTCCGCAGCGTGAATATCATGTAATAAAAGACGATTCTCCCAGGTGCGTCTGATTGGCGTCCCGCGTTCTCCGAACCGACTCCGTCCTGCAGGTTCCACACCGGCTCCATTGTAGGCTTGTTCTACCTGCAGAACACGCAGCGTATGAGAGGGTGGGCCACGTTCTCCGAGAAGCTGGCCGTGATGTGCAGCCATTGTGTCAGGTCTACCCCCCGGGGGGGGGGACACACAGGGAAGTCACCGTCACATGCCAGGGCCGTGTTTACGGAGCACTTAAGCGTGAATCGGCGAGGATTAGACATGCATAATTAAGCAATGACACCGGGGGGCTGCAAGGAATGCGCTTCCGAGGTTGGCTTCTAATTGGGCAGGCTGAGCCCCCGGATGACAGCGGGGCACCTGAACTACCCCCCCACACCCCGAAAACACCCCAAAGCAAGATGAAGGGAGTTTGTTTGCATTACTCATCCGTGGAGAAAAGCTTCCCTGGGAATATTCTTGTAGAAGTGTTCCTTACCTTATGTACGGCCTTTCACTGCGTCAGCTCCCGTATTGTATACCCCTTATGGAGCAGAGCCGTTCATTGCCGCTATGGGCCTGTTTATTCAGCCATACCTTTATTATGACTTTTTTTTGGAGGCAAACTAGGCATTCTTTCGGCAAATATTGTATTGCAAAAAAAATTATTTTATTTAACCGCTTGACGACCGAATAACTGACATATAGGGGGCGCTAGGTACGCGATCCGGCACTTCCAGGTAGGGGGCGCACACGCGCGTCGCCGCCGAGCCAGCTCTGCTGTGATTCTACACAGCAGATGCTGATCAGCGGGCGCCGGCCAATAGATTACCGCCGGCACCCACCGATCGTTCGGGGACGCACACACACACACACACACACACAGAAAATCCATTACAGTGGAACCTTGGTTAACGAGTAACGCGGTTAACGAGCGCTTTGAAAGACGAGCAACTTTTTCTATTAAATTCTGACTGGGTTTGCAAGTGTTGTGTCGCAAAACGAGCTGAATTCAAGCTAATGGGTGGTGCAGTACCGCATTTGGCCAGAGGTGCGGGGGCGCCAGGGACACTCGGAACGGTTCAGAGCCGTTCGGATATACTCGGAATAACTCAGAAATACTCGGACACACTCGGAAATACTCCTGAGTGTTTCCGAGCCTTTCCGAGGCTTACCGAGTTCAGCCGAGCTGTCCCCGAGTATTTCTGAGGCTCTCCGGCGCCCCCCCCACCTCGGACCACATGCGGTATTGCATGCAATAGAAGTCAATGCAGAACGAATTATCTTCATTTCCATTGACTTCTATGGGGAAATTCACTTTGATATGCGAGTGCTTTTGGATTACAGGCATTCTCCTGGAACGGATTATGCTCGTAATCCAAGGTTCCACTGTGCTGCCCTTAGTAAAAGCACCTCACATAATACACCAAAACACTGGCTAGGCACACATTTAACCCTTTAATTGCCCTAGATGTTTAACCCCTACCCAGCCAGTGTCATTAGTACAGTGACAGTGTATATTTTTTAGCACTGATCGCTGTATTAGTATCACTGGTTCCCACAAAGTGTCAGAAGTGTCAGTTAGTGTCCGATTGTCCGCCACAATATCGCAGTCCCCGCTATAAGTCGCTGATCGTCGCCATTGCTAGTAAAAAAATTAATAAATAAAAATTCCAGTATATATACTATATATATATAGTTTGTAGACACTATAACTTTTGCGTAAACCATTCAATATACACTTGTTGGGATTTTATTTTAACCAAAAACATGTCGCAGAACACATATTGGCCTAAAATCGATGAAGAAATTGGGTTTTTTTTTTTTTCAATTTTCTTTATTGGATATTTATTATAGCAGAAAGTAAAAAAATGTTGTTGTTTTTTTTCCAAATTTTCGTGTTTTTTTTTTTTGTTTATAGCGCAAAAAATAAAAACCGCAGAGGTGATAAACATTTCCATCCTGCCCTTTCGAATTTTCCTGTCACTACGGTCATAAACATTGATTTGACCCCCACTAATCGTTATAAAATCCAACAAACGTTCAGAAAAATAAAAATTTTCTGAATTATACTGGTGTATGGACAGCTGAAAGTGATTGTAAAGGCTCGTTTTTTTTTTTTATTTATTTAAAATAACAAACATATCATACTTATACTTACCTCCGCTGTGCAGCTCGTTTTCCACAGAGTGGTCCCCGATCCTCCTCTTCTGGGGTCCCCCGGGGGCTCTCGCGGCTCCTCCTCACTTCAGATAACCCCCCTAGGAGAAGCGTTCTCCCAAGTGGGGGTTACCTTGCGGGCACGCCCCAAAGTCCAGCATTCGGTGTCCATAGACACGAATGCCGGACTCGGCCCCGCCCACCGGTGCCCGCGTTATTGGATTTGATTGACAGCAACGGGAGCCAATAGCTGCGCTGCTATCAATCTATCAGATCAAAAGCCGGGGCCCCGTGCAGAGAGGGACAGCGTGTCTCCGGCATGGGAAATACGGGGTTCAGGTAAGTAAAATAGGGGGGCTGGGGGGTCGGTCACTGCTAGGTGTTTTTGTAATGCATAGGATGCATTAAGGTGAAAAAACACGAGGGTTTACAACCCCTTTCAGGGTAAATAGTGTTTTTTGTTTGTTTTTTTTACTTTGTTTTTCTGTTGTTTGTTTGTTTTTTTTATTTATAAGGTTTCTTTATCTTCTGCCACCTGAAGACCAAAATTCTCACCTAGAACTACATATCAACAAATTGTGAATACAATATGACAATACATTGTTACACTGTATTACTCAATGACAATTACAGACTATCTGGAAGTATTATTTTACACAGGAGTGCCTTCACCTTGACATCGGCTCCTTCTACAGCGGGGCAAAAAAGTATCCACCAATTGTACAAGTTCTCCCACTTAAAAAGATGAGAGAGGCCTGTAATTGTCATCATAGGTATACTTCAACTATGAGAGACAAAATGTGGAAACAAATCCAGACAATCACATTGTCTGATTTTTGAAAGAATTTATTTGCAAATTATGGTGGAAAATAAGTATTTGGACAATATGAAAAGTTCATCTCAATACTTTGTTATATATCCTTTGTTGGCAATGACAGAGGTCAAACGTTTCCTGTAAGTCTTCACAAGGTTGTCACACACTGTTGCTGGTATGTTGGCCCATTCCTCCATGCAGATCTCCTCTAGAGCAGTGATGTTCTGGGGCTGTCGCTGGGCAACACGGACCTTCAACTCCCTCCAAAGGTTTTCTATGGGGTTGAGATCTGGAGACTGGCTAGGCCACTCCAGGACCTTGAAATGATTCTTACGAAGCCACTCCTTCGTTGCCCGGGCGGTGTGTTTGGGATCATTGTCATGCTGAAAGACCCAGCCACGTTTCATCTTCAATGCCCTTGCTGATGGGAGGAGGTTTGCACTCAAAATCTCACGATACATGGCCCCATTCATTCTTTCATGTACACGGATCAGTCGTCCTGTTCCCTTTGCAGAGAAACAGCCCAAAAGCATGATGTTGCCACCCCCATGCTTTACAGTAGGTATGGTGTTCTTTGGTTGCAACTCAGCATTCTCTCTCCTCCAAACACGACGAGTTGTGTTTTTACCAAACAGTTCTACTTTGGTTTCATCTGACCATATGACATTCTCCCAATCCTCTTCTGGATCATCCAAATGCTCTCTAGCAAACCTCAGATGGACCCGGACATGTACTGGCTTAAGCAGGGGGACACGTCTGGCACTGCAGGCTCTGAGTCCCTGGCGGCGTAGTGTGTTACTGAGAGTAGCCTTTGTTACGTTGGTCCCAGCTCTCTGCGGGTCATTCACTAGGTCCCCCCTGTGTGGTTCTGGGATTTTTGCTCACCGTTCTTGTGATCATTTTGACCCCACGGGGTGAGATCTTGTGTGGAGCCCCAGATCGAGGGAGATTATCAATGGTCTTGTATGTCTTCCACTTTCTAATTATTGCTCCCACAGTTGATTTCTTCAAACTAAACTGCTTGCCTATTGCAGATTCAGTCTTCCCAGCCTCCTTCGACAGCTCTTTGGTCTTCACCATAGTGGAGTTTGGAGTGTGACTGTTTGAGGTTGTGGACAGGTGTTTTTTATACTGATAACAAGTTCAAACAGGTGCCATTAATACAGGTAATGAGTGGAGGACAGAGGAGCCTCTTAAAGAAGAAGATACAGGTCTGTGAGAGCCAGAAATCTCGCTTGTTTGTAGGAGACCAAATACTTATTTTCCACAATAATTTGCAAATAAATTCTTTCAAAAATCAGACAATGTGATTGTCTGGATTTGTTTCCACATTTTGTCTCTCGTAGTTGAGGTATACCTATGATAGAGCTGGGCGAATTTCTCCAAAAAAAAATCTGCAATTTTTTTAAAAAAACCTTGATTCACGATTCGAATCAAGTTTTTTTTTTTTTTTTTGCGGCATCTGGCCTCGCGGACTGGGCCGAGGCCGCGGCCTCGCCTAAAAACTCCTGCCCGCAGCTCCTCAGGACCGGCGTGGTGTCAGCGCCAGTCCTGCTGAAAAAAAAAAAATCGATTTGCTGAAAATTTTAATCGATTTGATCTCTCAACTCGAATCAAGATTCGAATCGATTTTTTCCCCAGCCCTAAGCTATGATGACAATTACAGGCCTCTCTCATCTTTTTAAGTGGGAGAAGTTGCACAATTGGTGGCTGACTAAATACTTTTTTGCCCTACTGTATGTAATACATAGTAAATCCTGGCTGTCAGATGACAGCCAATAATAGCAGCGGGGGGAGTGGTTGGTGGAGGGGGTGGTGTCAGCCGGTAGGAGAGGAGCTGAATGTACTAGATACGTACATCCTAGAAACCATTTTGAAGAGTTTTTTTAGGATGAATCCCCTATGTTGTCAATCACATGGCTTTTGATGATCACCAAGCTATCAAACATCCAAATACATTGTAACTACCAGTATATAGTTACATAGTTAGTCTGGTTGAAAAAAAGTCCATCTAGTTCAACCTTATCCATTTTTATTATAAAAATGTCCTCTTCATTTACATGAGGCTGCAACAAATGGTGGATGCAACGCCACCCTAACCCGTGTTATGTCTCGTCTCTGATTAGAGCAAACACTAAAAAATGGGAATATTTGTAGTTGGCTGCCTGGTTTGGTCCAGAATAAACACTAATTAAAAAAATCTTTATTTAATTAGCAACAGATAAGATCAAAGCCGAGTGTTGCCATTTCCATAGACAGCAATAACAGTATCCTGTAAGGTCAGTTCACTAGGAGGCCATGACATGGCAATGAGAAAGGTAGTCATTATTCCAGAGTCTGGTAGGTGTTACAGAAGGTAAATAATATAAACCAACGACTAAAATGTCCAAAACTTTCATGCCAGATCTCGTTCATTGTTATTTTCCAAATATAAATATTGGGATGGTGGGATACCAATTTTTGAGATTGGCAGCCATGGGTTTGTGGGAGGTGATCTACGGTGTTCCAAAATGGCAATTACAGATCAAGTGATATGGTACTGTTGGACAGGAGAAAACGCTAGGGGCCTGAATCACTTCCCGGTGCAGAGGGGATGAAGAAGGAAAATAGGGGGGCCTGGGGAAATAAGGAAGGGGGGCCGGAGTGAAGGTCCATGTAACAAAGTTGGTTCAGGGGGAGCCTAAAGATGGCCATACACTAGTAGAATTTCAATCAAAAATGTTTATTTTTGATACATTCATTCATATTCAAATCAATGGAAGGACCCTATTGAAGTTAGTTTTTGCCTAAAGTGACCAGAAAATCTGAAGGAGCAAGATGGAAAAATTTTCCCGAAAGAGCGAATTTGGTTTGTGAATGTGGTTTTCATTCAGAACATTCATAAACAGCAAAATAAAATGTTAAAAGCCAACAAAATTTGGAATATTTTCAACAGACATTATTCAAGTATCTGTTGGCATTATCGAAGATCCTGTCAAGCTTTTTCATAAGAATGTTCATTCAAAACTCTACCAGTGTATGGCTAGCTTAGCTGTTGAGGTCCCCCATTGTTGAGGTCCTCCATCGTTGAGGTTTCCCTATCGCGGAGGTCCCCTATTGTTCAAGTCCTCCATCACCAAGGTCCCCATCGTTGAGGTTCTCCCATGATTGAGGTCTTCCATTGTTGTAGGCTGGAGAAAGGATGCAAGTTTCCACTGGGAAGGTGAAGCATTCAGCAGTGATATCAATAATCACAGAATTTTGTTTAGACCTTAAGAGAGAGTGATGTGGTGAAGAAGAAGAATTAAAGGATGGGATAACTTGGAGAAAATACCTTCTTGTGTCTTCATCGATTTGGCCTTGACCATCTCTTGGTGTTTCCACTACAAAGGTTCCAGCTTCCGTCTACGGAGATTAATTATTTTGAGTAAAACCATGTTGTTGGAAATTTTGAATCAGAAACTTTTATGGAGCTGTTGAGGTCCTCCACTGTTGAGGTCCTCTATTGTTGAGGTCCCCCATTGTGAGGTCCTCCATCACTGAGGTCTCCATTGTTGAGGTTCTCCCATCTTTGAGGTCATCCATTGTTGTAGGCTGGGGTAGAGATGGAAGTTTCCACTGACCATTCGGTAGTGATGTGAATAATCACAGAATTTTGTTTAGACCTTGAGACAGAGTGATGTGGTGAAGAAGAAGAATGAAGGGATGGGGTAATCTGGAGTCAAAACCCTTCTTGTGTCTTCATCGACTTGGCCTTGGCCATCTCTTCTTCCCACTACAAAGGTTCCAGTTTCCATCTACAGAGGTGAATTCTTTTGAGTAAAACCATGTTGTTCGAAATTTTTAATCTGAACTATTTATGGAGCTGGCGAGGTCCTCCATTGTTGAGGTCCCCCATTGTTGAAGTCCTCCATCATTGAGGTCCTTCATCATTGGGGTTACCCTCTCATTGAGGGTCCCCATCGTTGAGGTCCTCCATCATTGAGGTTCTCCATCGTTGAGGTTTCCATATCATTGAGGTCCCTCATCGTTGAGGTCCTCCATCACCGAGTCCTCCATTGTTGTAGGCTGGGGAAGGGATGGAAGGTTCCACTGGGAAGGGGCAGCATAGAGAATTTTGTTTAGACCTTTAAAGGGAGTGATGTGGTGAAGAAGAAGAATTAAAGGATGGGATAACCTGGAGAAAATACCTTCTTGTGTCTTCATCGATTTGGCCTTGACCATCTCTTGGTGTTTCCACTACAAAGGTTCCAGCTTCCGTCTACGGAGATTAATTATTTTGAGTAAAACCATGTAGTTGGAAATTTTGAATCAGAAACTTTTATGGAGCTGTTGAGGTCCTCCACTGTTGAGGTCCTCTATTGTTGAGGTCCCCCATTGTGAGGTCCTCCATCACTGAGGTCTCCATTGTTGAGGTTCTCCCATCTTTGAGGTCATCCATTGTTGTAGGCTGGGGTAGAGATGGAAGTTTCCGCTGACCATTCGGTAGTGATGTGAATAATCACAGAATTTTGTTTAGACCTTGAGAGAGAGTGATGTGGTGAAGAAGAAGAATGAAGGGATGGGGTAATCTGGAGTCAAAACCCTTCTTGTGTCTTCATCGACTTGGCCTTGGCCATCTCTTCTTCCCACTACAAAGGTTCCAGTTTCCATCTACAGAGGTGAATTCTTTTGTTGTTCGAAATTTTTAATCTGAACTATTTATGGAGCTGGCGAGGTCCTCCATTGTTGAGGTCCCCCATTGTTGAAGTCCTCCATCATTGAGGTCCTTCATCATTGGGGTTACCCTCTCATTGAGGGTCCCCATCGTTGAGGTCCTCCATCATTGAGGTTCTCCATCGTTGAGGTTTCCATATCATTGAGGTCCCTCATCGTTGAGGTCCTCCATCACCGAGTCCTCCATTGTTGTAGGCTGGGGAAGGGATGGAAGGTTCCACTGGGAAGGGGCAGCATAGAGAATTTTGTTTAGACCTTTAAAGGGAGTGATGTGGTGAATAAGAAGAATGAAGGGATGGGGTAATCTAGAGGCCAATACCTTCTTGTGTCTTCATCAACTTGACCATCTCTTGGCGTTCCCACTATAAAAGTCTTGCGCACTTTCCTGATTGTGCAAGGTTTTAGGAGAGAAAATGGTCAGAAGGAACACTAGTGAATAAATTACAAGACTGGAGATGGGACATAACAGGGGTCAGGGTGATGCTTCTTCGTTGGCGGCCATGTTAACCTGCATATGGACAAGTTTAAAGGAGTGAAGTTAGTTGCAGTGTCAGCACTGCTGATGAGCGGGATGTGTGGGCAGCGAGTGCCAGATACATACAGAGTTCCCTTTACCAGCACACAGAGAGATCGGAGGAGACATGAGCGCTGCAGGGCGCTCTGCAGGGCGCACGGAGGGAGAGGGGGGCCGCAACCACCTAACTCTGTCCTATTTCCAGCCACAGCACAACACAGGGCTGCAGGGCCCGCCACGTCGCCTCTCATCTCGTTAGCTGGGAGTTTCGGTCTGCTCGAGCACGCTGGTAATGGGGAAGGCGTGAACCGGACTTACACGGTTAAACTGCTGCTCTGTGCGGGTCATGTGACCTCCGCGGGCGTCCACGGCACGAGACGTTGGGAGAAAATGAGAAGCAAATTGCCTGATGGGGAAGTTACTGAGCAGCGAGCTGCTGAGATCAGCAGATTTAAATCACAGAACTCCGGCTCAGGGACGAGTCAGCGGAGACATAGAGGAAACTGCTCTCAGGGCTCCATTAACCCCTCCACTACTCACTACTACTACCACTACTAGCCATAGATACTACCATGGAGACATCTGGGACTCCAAAAACTGATATTAAAGTGCATTGTAGAGTTAAATCCCCTGACGGTCTCTTCTATCTCTCAGGGGACTGTATTAGTGAGATTTCTACACTGAGTCTCTACCCTGCTGTGTTCATTATGAGGGGTTCCCACCATCCCTGTGCTGAGTTCCTGGATCTGTACACATGTTGTGCCGATTATGAAGAGTTCCCACCATCCTTGCACTGAGTTCCCGGGTTTGTACACCTGTTGTCAGGGCCGGATTTGCCACAAGGCCACCGAGGCCAGGCCTCGGGGCGGCAGTGGTGCAGGGGCGGCGCCGCTCCTGCGGTGTCTTCGCGGCCGCACCCCCTCTCCCCCCTTTCAGGCTGCCCGTTGAGTCGATTAAGGGCACCGGTGCCCTTAGAAATGATGGCCGCGAGCCGCCGACTACTGCGCATGCGCCGTTCCGAAGCCGGCCGGGCTCGGGAAAGCTCGTACGTGCTCGGCTGGGCGGCGCATGCGCAGTAGCGTGATTACGCTGCCCGGCGCCATTTTTTAAAAGATCGAGGACTAATGTCAGCGGTGCGGCGGCGGGGGAGAGAGATGACATCTCTCATTGCCCGCACCGCTGTTCCACCCTCCTCCATCTGGTGGCAGCCAGGCAGCATGACAAGTGACATCTTCATAGTGTGGCAAGTGACATCTCCATAGTGTGGCAAGTGACATCTCCATAGTGTGGCAAGTGGCATCTCCATAGTGTGGCAAGTGGCATCTCCATAGTGTGGCAAGTGGCATCTCCATAGTGTGGCAAGTGGCATCTCCATAGTGTGGCAAGTGACATCTCCATAGTGTGGCAAGTGGCATCTCCATAGTGTGGCAAGTGGCATCTCCATAGTGTGGCAAGTGGCATCTCCATAGTGTGGCAAGTGGCATCTCCATAGTGTGGCAAGTGACATCTCCATAGTGTGGCAAGTGGCATCTCCATAGTGTGGCAAGTGACATCTTCATAGTGTGGCAAGTGACATCTTCATAGTGTGGCAAGTGGCATCTCCATAGTGTGGCAAGTGACATCTTCATAGTGTGGCAAGTGACATCTCCATAGTGTGGCAAGTGACATCTTCATAGTGTGGCACGTGGCATCTCCATAGTGTGGCAAGTGACATCTCCATAGTGTGGCAAGTGACATCTCCATAGTGTGGCACGTGGCATCTCCATAGTGTGGCAAGTGACATCTCCATAGTGTGGCAAGTGGCATCTCCATAGTGTGGCAAGTGGCATCTCCATAGTGTGGCAAGTGGCATCTCCATAGTGTGGCAAGTGACATCTTCATAGTGTGGCAAGTGACATCTCCATAGTGTGGCACGTGACATCTCCATAGTGTGGCACGTGGCATCTCCATAGTGTGGCAAGTGGCATCTCCATAGTGTGGCACGTGGCATCTCCATAGTGTGGCAAGTGGCATCTCCATAGTGTGGCAAGTGACATCTTCATAGTGTGGCAAGTGACATCTCCATAGTGTGGCACGTGGCATCTCCATAGTGTGGCAAGTGACATCTTCATAGTGTGGCACGTGGCATCTCCATAGTGTGGCAAGTGACATCTTCATAGTGTGGCACGTGGCATCTTCATAGTGTGGCAAGTGACATCTTCATAGTGTGGCACGTGGCATCTCCATAGTGTGGCAAGTGGCATCTCCATAGTGTGGCAAGTGACATCTCCATAGTGTGGCAAGTGACATCTCCATAGTGTGGCAAGTGACATCTCCATAGTGTGGCAAGTGACATCTCCATAGTGTGGCAAGTGACATCTCCATAGTGTGGCAAGTGACATCTCCATAGTGTGGCACGTGGCATCTCCATAGTGTGGCAAGTGACATCTTCATAGTGTGGCACGTGGCATCTCCATAGTGTGGCAAGTGACATCTTCATAGTGTGGCAAGTGACATCTCCATAGTGTGGCAAGTGACATCTCCATCTGGTGGCAGCGTGGCAAGTGACATCTCCATCTGGTGGCAGCGTGGCAAGTGACATCCCCATCTGGTGGCAGGCATAGTGGCAAGTGACACGCTCGGGGCTCCCAATGATTCTGCATTATGGTGAGTTGAACTATTTCATTTTACATTACAATGTAATGATAGAAATAATGTGTTTCATTCATCCTGACACCATAACAGCCATGGTGCCGGGGATGATTGAAGCACTAACACCAGCCATTGCCCTGAAAAATTGCCCTGAAAAATCCTTACCCCTCGCGCGCTTACCCTGAAGTATTTTTAGTCTGTACAATTAAAGTCAGTTATTTTCAGTGTTCTCATGTGTGGAGATATGTTTTTAACTGATCTATTATAGCAGTCATCGATAAAGGACAAGAATGGTGGTGTGTGAGTGTGGGGGGCGGCATTGAAGGACCCGGCCTTGGGGCGGCAAAGGGAGTAAATCCGGGCCTGCCTGTTGTGCCAATTATGAGGGGTTCCCACCATCCTTGCACTGAGTTCCTGGGTCTGTACATCTGACTTGCCCATTATGAGAGGTTCCCACCATCCCTGTGCCAAGTTTCTGGATCTGTACACATGTTGTGCCCATTATGAAGGGTTCCCACCATCCTTGCACTGAGTTCCCAGTCTGTGCACCTGCTGTGCCCAATATGATGGGTTCCCACCATCCCTGTGACGAGTTCCTGGATCTGTAGACCTGTTGTGCCCATGATGAGGGGTTCCCACCATCCTTGCACTGAGTTCCCGGGTTTGTACAGCTGTTGTGCCCATTATTAGGGGTTCACACCATGCCTGTGCTGAGTTCCCGGGTCTGTACACCCGCTGTGCTCATTATGAAGGGTCCCCGCCATTCCTGTGCTGATTTCCCAGGTCTGTACACCCGCTGTGCCCATTATGAGGAGTTAATTTTGTTTATTGAAAAAATCTTACAAACAACAACTTATATATACAATAAAACCATAATAAATAAATAAAACATATTTACAAAATAATTGAATATGATTATACAAAACAAGAATATAATAAATGGTGCAAACCAAATTGCGCACAACACAATCCCTATGGGAGAGCCAGACTAAGGAACATCACCGTCACCATGCATGTAGCCTTTTATCAAAAATATATTTGATCTGAAAATCTAGGGGAGTGAAACAGAATACAAAGAAAAGCCGCACACCCCGAGATCAACAGGCAGCAGCTACAGAGTCCTGATATTCCTCCACACCCTTATCCAGGCCTCCTGCCGCCACCTGTCTTTCTCAAGACCCTGAATCTTCCCAATCTCACCCAGAATGTCCTGCACCACCACTTCAACAGGGAGGATTTTACTCCGTAAGGATACCTGACACCGTGCACTCCACATGAAATAACGGACTACTAGACTAACTAAAAAAAGTGTTTCCAAATCATAATCCTGACGAGTCTGGAATGCCCCATACACCCACTCTGCATAACTCATATGGGGGAGGAAGGGTATACTCAGAGCCCTCCCAACCCTCTTGTACACCTCTATATTAAAAGGGCATTGAAGTAGAAAGTGATCCATGAACTCCACCACTCCTCCACACTCCACTCTCGGGCAGCCCCGATCACTCATGGAAAGAAACTTCAAGTTGCCCTTCACATATAGTTTTCCATGAAAGGCAAGCCAAGCCTGATCCCTAAACTTCATTGGGATTCTCTCCAAATTAATCAATCGCAGACCCACCCCCAAAACCAGGCTTGGGCAATCCTTCAAGGCCAGTGGCTCGCGAAAAGAAAAGCTCATGATCCGCTTCTCAAGAAGTTTCCTTGGAAGAGATCTGACTTCTTCTGCTGTTACCTGCCACTACCGAAGCATTTTCAAACAGGGGGCAACATAAGCCGGGAGCTGTTCATGCTTGACCCTCAGGCTTTTCACTGGCCCACCATTCTCCCAGTCTCGCAGAAAGGGCCTAAACCAGGACTGGAAAATGCCAACCCACCCAGGCGGTCTCTCTGCCGACATGTTACCAAGATTATACTTCACAAACATCAGAGAGAAAAAGACTACAGGGTTGACGATCCCTAGACCACCCTCCCGCCTAGGAAGGTAAGTCACATTCCTTTTGACAAGGTTTATTTTGTTCCCCCATAACAGCTGGAAAAAACAACTATAGATCCGGGTATAGAGAGAAACTGGCAAAACGCAAACAAAACTGACATACAGAAAAATCGGAATCAGTTAAGTCTTGATCAGATCAACTTTTTCCCCTTAAGGAAAGCCGCCAACCTTTCCAGCTTGCCACCTTGGCATCTGCATTCTCCAGCCTGTTCACCCAATTTGCATGACCATAGTCACCTGGGCCGAATCCAATGCCTAGAACTCGAATTTTTTGTTGGGGCTCCGGGAAGTCATCCAGGAGAACAAAGCTCTCACCTTCCATGCCCATCCAGAAAGCTTCACACTTGTCCTGGCTGACCTTTGAACCTGATGCCTCTTCATACTGCCCTATCACTGAGACCACCTCCTGCGCCTCCCCAGTCCCAGAGACAAAAACAGAAACATCATCAGCATAGGCCACAACCTTCAAAGGAGGCTCCCCAGCGATGCCCAAAGGTACCCACACAATGGTATACTCTCTAGCCTTCTAATGAAGGGGTCCATTGCAAACACATATGGCAGAGGACTCAATGGACACCCCTGACGCACACCCGAGCCATCCGCAAAGGGCTGCCCGACCCAACCATTAACCAGAGGAAAGCTTTTATTATGAGGAGCTTCCACCATCCTTGCTGGGTTTTTTTATTTCATATCTGGAGTATTGAACCTTTGGAGCTGCAAAACACAAAGGTGAGTGGGGGCACCCAGAATTCCTCCTGTTGGTGACCCCTCGAGTGATACTGTAATGTTTGGTCATTTTGCAGTCATCTGAAATAAGCACACCTAAATCTTTTCCTCTGTAGTTCTGGCCACCACTGTACCCCCAATGTGGTACTCTATCAAGGAACTATTTTTCCATAGGTGCATTAGTTTACATTTAGAAACATTAAAGTGATACTAAACAGAAAAGTGGTAATTGCCATAATTCATTCACATAAATCATATACAGTATATATCATGGCGCTGTATTAAAAAAAAAAAAAAAAAACCTCTAAGTACCTTATCCTTCAGCACTGTTGTGTGGTCACATGATCTTTCTCAGTTCTTTGGCATATGCAGGGAAAGATCTTTAGGAGGAGCTTCTATTACTTTCCTGATATATGCTCTCTCCAGTGTGAGTCTGTGTCTGGCCAGCCCTGATTGGTGCTCTTCCAGTCACATGACCAAAAAAAACCAAAACAGTTTCAGAAGAGCTATTCAAATTAGATTATAAATATCAAATAACTGTTTTACAACTCCCAATAAATCTTTATTGAAAATCAGATGTGTATTTTTTGTGCAATAATATGGTGTAGGCGGAGTCAACGATGGAGAACACTACCTTTCATTTTGTTCAGACGTCATCTGCACCCCAGCCTCTTTTTCACTTTACAAGCATTAGTAATTACATGATATATTTTTAATACTGATTTAAATGAAGCTTTATTTGTGAGTTTCTTAGTGAATGTAATCAATCAGCATACTATAACCCGCCCCCATAGTGTTTAGCAATAGTAGGACATGGAGGAGGTGGGAGAGAGGGGAGTGTCATTTACCTCTATGTATACGCCCACATGTGTGGCTCTCAAGACATGCGAGCTGCACAGATAAGGAAAAGGAGGAAATGAAGAGCTTAGAAAGGTTCTGAAATTGAGCATGCTCAGTAGAGGACACCAAGCGGTCTACACAATCTCAACCTGCACTGGGGACACAGAGAAGATGGGAGGGTCAGCTGAAGGCAAGATCAACCATGTATATTTCGCTCTACACAAAACAAATGCTTTACTGGCATTGTGAGTATACATACACACGTTGTTACAGTATCTCACAAAAGTGAGTACACCCCTCACATTTTTGTAAATATTTTATTCTATCTTTTCATGTGACAACACTGAAGAAATGACACTTTGCTACAATGTAAAGTAGTGAGTGTACAGCTTGTATAACAGTGTAAATTTGCTGTCCCCTCAAAATAACTCAACACACAGCCATTAATGTCTAAACCGCTGGCAACAAAAGTGAGTACACCCCTAAGTGAAAATGTCCAAATTGGGCCCACTGAGCCATTTTCCCTCCCTGGTGTCATGTGACTCGTTAGTGTTACAAGGTCTCAGGTGTGAATGGGGAGCAGGTTTGTTAAATTTGGTGTTATCGCTCTCACTCTCTCATACTGGTCACTGGAAGTTCAACATGGCACCTCATGGCAAAGAACTCTCTGAGGATCTGAAGAAAAGAATTCTTGCTCTACATAAAGATGTCCTAGGCTATAAGAAGATTGCCAAGACCCTGAAACTGAGCTGCAGCACGGTGGCCAAGACCATACAGCAGTATAACAGGACAGGTTCCACTCAGAACAGGCCTCGCTATGGTCCACCAAAGAAGTTGAGGTCACGTGCTCAGCGTCATATCCAGAGGTTGTCTTTGGGAAATAGACATATGAGTGCTGCCAGCATTGCTGCAGAGGTTGTAGGGGTGGTGGGGGGGGGGGGGGGGGGTCAGCCTGTCAGTGCTCAGACCATACGCCGCACACTGCATCAAATTGGTCTGCATGGCTGTCATCCCAGAAGGAAGCCTCTTCTAAAGATGATGAAGAAAGTCCTCAAACAGATTGCTGAAGACAAGCAGACTAAGGAGATGGATTACTCTCCAGACCCAAACCCTATTGATCATCTGTGGGGCATCCTCAAACGGAAAGTGGAGGAGCGCAAGGTCTGTAACATCCACCAGCTCTGTGATGTCATCATGGGGGAGGGGAAGAGGACTCCAGTGACAACCTGTGAAGCTCTGGTGACCTCCATGCCCAAGAGGGTTAAGGCAGTGCTGGAAAATAATGGTGGCCACACAAAATATTGACAAGTTGGGCCCAATTTGGACATTTTCATTTAGGGGTGTACTGACTTTTGTTGCCACTGATCTGTCATCTGGTGGACACAGCGGAGGACAGATCACACCGCAGCATGGCCCAATCCTAAGAGGACTTCATATGATATCCACCCAGAATGAGAGAAAGCTCCCGCCTGGCCATCATTTCACTATAGGCAAATGGTTAATCTATCCCCCAGTGATCAGACTGTACATTGTAACTTTGTAGGAGGGAAATGAAACATTTCCTCAGTCACCTCTTCTCCAGGGATCAGACTGTATATTGTAACTTTGTAGAAGGAGGAGGAAGCGTTTCCCCAGTCTCCCCTCCCCCAGTGATCAGACTGTACATTGTAACTTTGTAGGAGGAGGCATTTTCTCAGTCTCCTCTCCCCCAGTGATCAGACTGTTCATTGTAACTTTGTAGCATGTCGCATGGTGAGAATCTGCAGCAGGGGGCACCTGGCACCAGAATTTAAACAATTGCGTCATCTCTGAGCCAGCATACCAGTCCAGGAAGTAGATGTTGACCATGGACGATGCCTGAACAAAGTTGGTGCCGTCCTTCTGGAGAGAAAAGCAGATGAAGTCATAGACAGGGGGGGAGTCCTGTGATCTCAGTGAGAGGTAATAAGTACACAGACTCTATTGCTTATCTTGTTGCATTCATATATCTGATGACAGGTCCACTTTAATCTCCAGCACCATAATGGATTATCCTATATGTTCTTTGGGCGTTGTAAATTTCTCGTCGGCCGTTGTAAAGTGCCACGGTCTATGTCAGAGTTATAAAAATGTGAGATATTACTAGGTAACTTAATCTCAATTATTTTCAGGCACACGATTGTCCCCCCCCCCCCGGCACAATGTTGGGGCGAAACTCGGCGGTCAGCGCCTCAGCGCCGTATAATAATGTAAGGAGCGCGCCGCTGTAGCGCAGTCGGGGGAAACACATTTGTGGTGAAAACAAACTGATTGTGACACAAAGAGCCAAGCTTTCAATTATCACCAACAATGGCGCTCCCATAATGGACGGCGGCGCCGATATCTCATTGAAAAAAAAAAACACAACGAGCGATGGCGGCGGGGCCGGAGAGAGTCTGGATGGGATTCCTGTTGTCCGATAATACGGCGAGAGCTTCTTTCATGTCGCCTTTTTTTTTTTTTTTTTCCCGGGACGCGGACACGCTGCGTTCATTTCAAACTGCTATTGATCCGCGCTCTATAAAAATGATTACACTTGACCCCGGCCTGCACCCTCTCCATTGTCTTACCAATGGCTGGAAAATAGTGCCGAGCGAGCGGCCGGGCGCTGGGGGGAGGTGATAAGTGGCGATGAGAAGAGGCAATGTACTGTGAAGACTTCCAAATGGAAAAAAAAAAAAAAAAACTAAACCAGACTGGATACAATTAATGTTTTCGACTTTTTTTTTTTTCCTCCCCCGGCTGCCGCCATCGCGCACAATTCGAGGATTTTCTTCCGCGCTGACCTCTGTTAGCACCTCCGACATCACCTCCCGCTCACCCATTTTTTTTTACAGGAGCTCCGAGTTAATTGCTTGTGGCCACTCTCGTCCCCTCCACCGCCGCCGGAGGATCACCGACCGCACAGCCCCCAACAGTGACAAGTTAAACAGCGACAAAAAGATTGCCGCGACCCGTAATTGTATCAGGAGAAATATCCGTCTACTATCGCTTTTCACATTCAATTTCCCAAAAAACTTCAATAAAATTAGACAGCAATGTACAGAGAACACTGAGCCGGTCATATCAGTCTGTGAACCACAGGAGCTTACACTCTAATGTCCCCTCCCCCCACAGTCACACACTATTATTATTATACATTTATATAGCTCTGACACATACCGCAGTGCTGTACAGAGAACACCGAGCCAGTCATATCAGTCTGTGAACCACAGGAGCTTACACTCTAATGTCCCCTCCCCCCACAGTCACACACTATTATTATTATACATTTATATAGCTCTGACATATACCACAGTGCTGTACAGGGAACACTGAGCCAGTCATATCAGTCTGTGAATAACAGGAGCTTACACTCTAATGTCCCCCCCACCCCCCACAGTCACAAACTGTTATCACTATACATTTCTATAGCTCTGACATATACCGCCGTGCTGTACAGAGAACACTGAGCCAATCACATCGGTCTCTGTACTTGAGGAGCTTACACTCTAATGTCCCATCCCCCACAGTCACAAACTGTTATCATTATACATTTATATAGCTCTGACATATACCGCAGTGCTGTACAGAGAACACTAAGCCAGTCACATCAGTCTCTGCACCAGAGGAGCTTACAATCTAATGTTCCCTCCCACACAGTCACACACTATTTACAAAAATGGTAAATGTATTTTACTGGGATTTTATGTGATAGACCAGTGATGGTGAACCTTGGCACTCCAGATCTTTTGCAACTACATTTCCCATGATGCTCAGGCACTCTGCAGTGTAGTTGAGCATCATGGGAAATGCAGTTCCAAAAGATCTGGAGTGCCAAGGTTCACCATCACTGCGATAGACCAATACAAAGTGGCACATAATTGTGAAGTGGAAGGAAAATGATAAATTATACAAATAAATATGTGAAAAGTGTGGGGGTACATTTGTATGGCGCCCCCCGGAGTCAATACTTTGTAGAACCCCCTTTTGCTGCAATTACAGCTACAAGTCTTTTTGGGGATGTCTCTACCAGCTTTGCACATCTAGAGAGGGACATTTTTGCCCATTCTTCTTTGCAGAATATCTGAAGCTCTGTCAGAATGGATGGAGAGCGTCTGTGAACAGCAATTTTCAAGTCTTGCCACAGATTCTCAATGGGATTTAGGTCTGGACTGTGACTGGGCCATTCTAACACATGAATATGCTTTGATCTAAACCATTCCATTGTAGCTCTGGCTGTATGTTTCGGTTCGTTGTCCTGCTGGAAGGTGAACCTCCGCCCCAGTCTCAAGTCTTTTGCAGACTCTAACAGATTTTCTTCTAAGATTGTCCTGTATTTGGCTCCATCCATCTTCCCATCAACTCTGACCAGCTTCCCTGTCCCTGCTGAAAAAAAGCATCCCCACCACATGATGCTGCCACCACCATGTTTCACGGTGGGGATGGTGTGTCCTCCACATGGCTTCTTGCAAACTGCAAACAGGACTTCTTATGACTTTCTTTCACCAATTACTTTCTTCTTGTCACTCTTCCATAAAGGTTAGATTTGTGGAGAACACGACTAATAGTTGTCCTGTGGACAGATTCTCCCACCTGAGCTGTGGATCTCTGCAGCTCCTCCAGAGTTACCATGGACCTCTTGGCTCTTCTCTGATGAATGTTCTCCTTGCCCGGCCGGTCAGTTTAGGTGGACGGCCATGTCTTGGTAGGTTTGCAGTTGTGCCATACTCTTTCTATTTTTGGGTGATGGATTGAACAAAGCTCCGTGAGATGTTCAAAGCTTGGGAGATTTTTTTATACCCTAACCCTGCTTTAAACTTCTCCACTTTATCCCTGACCTGTCTGGTGTGTTCCTTGGCCTTCATGATGTTGTTTGTTCATTAAGGTTCTCTAGGGGGCTTTACAGAACATCTGTAACTGAGATTAAATTACACACAGGTGGACTCTATTTACTAATTAGGTGACTTCTGAAGGCAATTGGTACAAAGTATTGACTCCTGGGGGCTGAATACAAATTCCCCCCACACTTTTTACATATTTATTTGTAAAAAATGTTGAAAACCATTTATCATTTTCCTTCCACTTCACAATTATGTGCCATTCTGTGTTGATCTATCACATAAAATGCCAATAAAATATATTTACATTTTTGGTTGTAACATGACAAAATGTGGAAAATTTCAAGGGGTGTGAATACTTTTTCAAGGCACTGTAGCTCTGACATATACCGCAGTGCTGTACAGAGAACACTGAGCCAGTCACATCAGTCTCTGTGCCAGAGGAGCTTCTCCACCAGGTGGTGCTGTTCTGCAGGGTGCTGTTGTCTCACTCTGCTGTGATCTCAGCTGAGAGAAGCAGCAAGCCTGGGGCCTCTCATGCAGGCTTTTCCCAGGCAAGCATGGACCATGTTGGGGAAGACGAAGGTGGAGGCTCTCCAGAGGCACTGAGGCCTACACCATGTGCTCAAGCTGCAATGGATCCTGGGCCTGTCCCTATGCAAGAGGAATCCTTACCAGTTTTCCAGGATAGAGTGGTAAACAGACTTTGCCGCATTTCTAAGGAGGAACAGAAACTTGCTGTAATGAAAGCAGATCTCAGGAAAAATAAATCCCTGCAGAAAGCTGGAAACAGTAAGAGGGAAGTCTCCAAGCTGAAGTCTCCGGAGGAGGCATTGAAAAAGCAGGAGAAGTTGGTCGCCTCCCTGAAGGAGAGCAGCGGTGTGTTCAGAGAAAAGTGTGAGAATGAGGAGAGATTGCAACAGTTGAAGGAAAGTGCCTGTGCCAGTACCAGCCAGAGGGTGGATACCAGAGCAATGGCGGAGTCAAGGTACATTTCTCCTCTAAATGTCCAGAACAGAAGTGCTCTTTGTGCCAGGAACTGGGGCATCTGGCAAGGGACTGTAACATCATTAAATGTAACCTATGTGATAAGGTTGGTCACCCTTATAGCCGGTGCCCTGAGGCTTTGCACAATAAGCCAGAGTTGGTGGAGGAATTTTTCCGTCCGGATAAAGAAGAGTCTGGGTTGGCGGAGGTTGTACCAGGGGATCCTAGTGTCTCTGTTCCATCAGAATCTGTGTCTATAAGGCCGTCTGTGGTGTCAGTGTCCCCCCCCCCCCAGTCTGTGGTTCCCCAGTCAGTGTCAGAAAGTGTGGTTGTCAAGTCTGTGTCTGCAACTATTGTTTCTCCTAGTGTATTGAAGGCAGTGGAGGGTGCTGAACCAGCATGTATGGTGGTGCCAACCCTTTGTCCTCTGCGTGGCAGAACTGCGGCTGGAGGTCGGCGGACACCGAGGGGTGGAGTGAGGGATGGATTGGATGATGGTGGGGGGGGGAGGTGGGAAGGGAACGAGGGTGGCTGGTGCAGAATGCAAGGTGAATGATGTGGGGGGAGGGGTTAATGGGGGGGGGTTTGGAATCTCATCCTGATGGCGATTAAATCTCAAAATGTTTCTTAGCCTGGATTGTGTTTAAATTGAGGTTCGGGGTTTGTAGTCTCTTTTTTGTTGTCATTAAAATATGTTTCTTTCTATCTTACCTTGTCAGGAAACGTTTTTCTTTACTTGCTGATGTAAGCACGCTTGTTTTTGTTTAGTTGTTTATTTTTGTGTAAATATGTTTTTATTAATGAGCTGTATGTTTGTATGATTTTTTAATAAACAAAAAGTTACACTCTAATGCCTCCCCACAGTCACACACTATTATTTTTAGACATTTATATAGCTCTGACATATACCGTAGTGCTGTACAGAGAATCCAAGCAATTCTTCTGTAAAGTCTTTACTGTCAGGAGCCATAATTGGCGGGTTTTTTCTGCTGCTTTGCATGTATGTAATCACCAGAGATCACAAACAGCTAGAAGCAGGAATTTCCTTATGAGCTTTGATAGAGTATAGAGAGCATCTTGTCTTCAGACCAGGATGGAGATCAAATAAAACAGCAGGAATCCCTCTAAATGTGCATTCTGTCTTCTACATCCGACCGTCAGGAATCATCATGTGTTGGGTGGTCGGGATCTTGCACCGTGTACAGGGGTCAGGGGTGACTTGCCTTGAGCATCTTGTGAGCTCCAGAAACGAATTTAGCTCATTGCAGCATTAATATGATCATTTATGGCTCCTGACAGTTTCAATTTTAACACATAAATCAGATATTTCGGGACAGGGCTGCAGATAAAAGGGTCCCGCCGGTCCCCCTATAGGGGTCTGGACCCCATCAGTTCAATAGGGGGGGGGAGGGCAGGGCAGCTGACAAGCAGATAGAAGGGGAACCTGGACAGGAGGAGAGGCATTCACTGGAACAAATCCTAAAACTACGATCATCACAACCATTTTGTGTATCCAATTGGATCACACCTTTTTTTTGGGATTTCGTTTGGTGGTAAATGTTAAGTGATATTTGCTGATTTTTTTTTTTTTTAATCATGAAAGGAAAACTGGCCTAAAATTAGAGCTGTTCGATTCTGGCTAAAATGAGAATCACGATTTTTTTCCTTAGAATAAAGATCACGATTTTCGCGGTGTAACATCTTCTTTCGCATTATACCAAAAAAAATGGGCTAACTTTACTGTTTAGTTTTTTTTAAAAATTCATTAAAGTTTATTTTTTTTTCAAAAAATTGCATTTTAAAAACCACTGCGCAAATACGGTGTGACATAAAATATTGCAACAACCACCATTTTATTCTCCAGGGTCTCTGCAAAAAAAAAATATATATATATATCATGTTTGGATGTTCCAAATAATTTTCTAGCAGAAAATAATGATTTTTACCTGTAAGCAATAAATGTCAGAAAAGGTTTGGTCTTTAAATAGTGATGCCGCGTACACACCAGTGGACTTTCCGGATTGTCCGTCGGACAATTTGATCGTGTGTGGGCTTCAGCTGACTTTTTTTTCCAAAAGTCCGACGGACCTAGAAATTAAACATGTTTCAAATCTTTCCGACAGACTCGAGTCCGGTCGAAAAATCCGCTCGTCTGTATGCTAGTTTGACGGACGAAAACCGACGCTAGGGCAGCTATTGGCTACTGGCTATCAACTTCCTTATTTTAGTCCGGTGTACGTCATCACGTACGAATCCGTCGGACTTTGGTGTGGTCGTGTGTAAGCAAATCCGTTCGTTAGAAAGTCCGTCGGACGTCCGGCAAGAGTCCGTCGGAAAGTCCGTCGGGCCAGTCCAGGCGAAAAGTCGGCCCATCTGTACGCAGCATTACACTTCCTTCATTTAGACACCAGGGTTCTTTCCTTTGATAAAAGAAAAAGATACTTTGTTTCTTCTTATTTGTGTGTTGTGATAAAGCTTGGCAGGCTGCCTGGATTTTTTTTTCCAGCTGTGAGAACTCTCTGCACTTGTTAAAAAGAATCGCGACATGCTGTTTTGAAGATCGGGAAGGGAATAAAGATTGTGATTTCGATTCTTAACGATTAATCGTGCAGCTCTACCTAAGATATATAAAAAAAAAATACTTTTTAAATTTAGCTGAATATTTCTTGCCAAAGAACAACCCAAAATAAATTCTCCCGCTCCCGACAATCGCAGCGATACCACATATGTGTATGTTATTTGTTGTTTGTACTCATAGTACAGCCCAGAAATAATTTTGCTTTTTTTATCCTACCCAAAACACACTGACACTGACGCTATTTTAATTTTTTTTTTTAATCCTACCCAAAAGATACCGACCCTGACCCTTGACCCATGCTTTGACCCTAACATTAACCCTAACACTGACTTAGATCAAGCCTTGCTATTTTTTTCTCTATTAAAAAAAAATGTATCATTATTATTTTTTTACACACTTTGGTTTGTTTATATTTTCTCCCCTGGCAAGGAGAGGAAGATACAATGTATCTCCATTCAAAGGAGAAAAAAAAAAGCACAGAGGTGGGCTGTGACTACTGTGATAGCCTATCAGAGGCCATCACAGGGATCGGGTAATTAATCAGGAACCAGAAGTCCTGGGTTCCGATTGTATTACAAGACCTGGGGCTCTCTGTGAGAACTCCCACTCCCAGCGCAAACACTGGTACGCATATGTACGGCCTGATAGAAGAAGGGGTTAACCACTTACTTACAGACCAGAAGATTTTCCCCCTTAATGACCGGGTCATTTTTTGTTCGATACGGCACTGCGATGCTTTAACTGACAATTGCGCAGTTGCGCGACGCTGTACCCAAACAAAATGGAAGTTCTTTTGTTTCCTACAAACAGAGCTTTCTT
This sequence comes from Lithobates clamitans, assembly GCA_037952925.1. Classification (NCBI taxonomy): domain Eukaryota; kingdom Metazoa; phylum Chordata; class Amphibia; order Anura; family Ranidae; genus Lithobates; species Lithobates clamitans. Next base: position 37,119 of record JBBGZY010002857.1, read on the forward strand.
TTGGTGGTATTTGATCACTTCTGCGGTTTTTATTTTTTGCGCTATAAATGAAAAAAAAGAGCGACAATTTTGAATAAAATAATATATTTTTTACTCTTTGCTATAATAAATAACCAAAAAAGAAAATGTAAAAGAACGAATTTCTTCATCTGTTTAGGCCAATATGTGTTCTTTTACATATTTTCGGTAAAAAAAAAAAAAAATCGCAATAAGCATATATTGATTGGTTTGCGCAAAAGTTATAGCGTCTACAAAATAGGGGATAGATTTATGGCATTTTTATTATTATTATTATTGTTTTACTAGTAATGGCGGCGATCTGCGATTTTTAGCGGGACTGCCACATTGCGGCGAACAGATCGGACACTCTTGACACATTTTTGGGACCAGTGACATTTATACCAGTGACATTTATACAGCGATCAGTGCTATAAAAATGCACTGATTACTGTGTGAACTGCGTCAGTTTTACAACAGATGTAACGGGACGCACACCTTCCAAAAAGTTCAACTTTTCTCTCGTCAGTCAACAGAATATTTGCCCAAAAGACTTGGGAATAATCCAGATGTGTTTTGGTAAATGTGAGAGGAGCCTTTGTATTCTTTTTGGTCAGCAGTGGCTTTGGCCTCGGAACTCTCCCATGGACGCTATTTTTGCCCAGCCTCTTTCTTATTGGTGAATCATGAACACTGATCTTACCTGAGGTAAGTGAGGCCTGCAGTTCTTTAGATGTTGTTCTGGGTTATTTTATGACCTCCCGGGCGAGTCGTCGTTGTACACATATGACGTCCTCCCAGGATAACAGGGCTCCCGCTCGGCCGTCATATTACAATAGGAAAGGGTTGGAAACTATCTTCAGCATAAAGAAGAACAAGGAGTCCTGGAAGTGATGGTTTGGCCCCCACAGAGCCCCGATCTCACCATCATGGTGTCTGTCTGGGATGAAATGAAGAAACAGAAGGATTTGAGGAAGCCGACATCCACAGAAGATCTGTTCTTAGTTCTCCAAGATATTTGGAATGACCTACCTGTCAAGTTCCTTCAAAAACTGTTTGCAAGTCTACCTAGAAGAAGGCAAAGGGTGGTTACCCCAAATATTGATTTGATATAGATATCTCTTCTGTTCACTCACTTTGGATATTGTAAATTGAAAACATACAGTAAACAATTAAACAGTGGCAGCCGCTCATTAGGGACGCCGCCCCCCTAATCCATGCGCCCGGCCCCTAATCTACATGCATGGAGTTTTTTTTTTGTTTTTTTTTAGAAGCACATGATTAGAGCCTGAGGCTCTAATTGGCTTCAAAAAAGGGCAGAGCACTGTGCCCTAAGCCCACCCTGTTGTGTGACATTAGCGAATTAATATTCGTTAATGTCTTCCTGTTTCTCCTCCCTTCCAATCAGGAAGCAGAGTCCTAGGACCCCATTGGCCGGAAGTCCGAAGACTCGATTGGCCGGGAAATTTTAGTTAGGGGTATCAGAGTAAAGGGGGCTGAATACAAATGCCCCCCCCCCCCCACACACACTTTTCACATATTTATTTGTAAAAAAATTGTGAAAACCATTTATCATTTTCCTTCCACTTCACAATTATGAGTCACTTTGTGTTGGTCTATCACATAAAATCCCAATAAAATACATTTACCTTTTTGGTTGTAACATGACAAAATGTGGAAAATTTCAAGGGGTATGAATACTTTTTTCAAGGCACTGTAGATAGATAGATAGATAAGATAGATAGGATAGATAGATAGATAGATAGATAGATAGATAGATAGATAGATAGATAGATAGATAGATAGATAGATAGATAGATAGATAGATAGATAGATAGATAGATAGATAGAATCGATTGATCGCTCTCCAATTACATCATTAAAGTTCTTTGAATAAAAGATTATTTTATGATATGATTTTCCAGAACCATAAAAGTCCCTAATATATAAATAACTTTCATAATCTATCCATTAGAGAGCAAGCTCTTGTGCCAACACTTCAGACATTGCGGTGGCACAGGGATGGATATACAGGTAAGCAGCCGGCTTAGGGACGGTTCAGAGAGTTTTGGGTCGGAGTGGTCGTTTAAGGAACACAAAGGAAATAAAACTAAAATAAAAAAGAAAGGTAATGGACGTCAGCGCGGGAAATAAAGACGTTTCTCCTCTGTGAGCGATGTAACGAGAGAGAAAAAGGGGGAAAGAGAAATTTCTCTGGAAGTCAGCAAAGTCCGTCCGTCATAAATCAGCCTCCCAAAATCCCTTCTCTCCCAGCCGGGGAAAGAGAAGGGAAGAAAAAAAACCACCAGCCAGCAACTTGGTGAAGCAAGAAAATGGTTTGAGAAGTGATGGCGTTTCATTACTCCGGGGCGAAACGCTGATCGGAAGCAATTCCACGTGAAAGGCAGCCGCGTGAAACCGCGTCTGCAGGGACCGCGCCAAGAGCCCCCGAGCTCCGGCTACACGCGTCATTTCATCTGCTCCGAATGTACCTGATTACAACCAAGCTGCAGCCATCTGTGCCGCCAACGGGCAGCCGGGCCTGGTCAGCCGCTGAGGTTCTCAGTTATCACAGGAAACGCAAAATGTGGACCTGGCATCTACTGCTAAGAAATGCCGTCCGCCTGGCTGTCTCTGGCTTTGAAGTGTATGTAAAGCCGAAGTCTATTTCCCAGGATGTTTGGCATCATGTCTCATTGTATGTTGCAGAGATCCTTACCTGGAGATCCTGCCAGTAACGGCACTTCCTGTTGCAACTTGACAATGCTAAGCCACTGGTTCATAATTAGCAGCATTCCCAATACTATCAAATAAATAAAAATCAGCAGGGATGGTGGGAAGCCCTCATAATGGGCACAGCGGGTGTACAGACCCGGGAACTCAGCACAGAGATGGTGGGAACTCCTCATGAAGGACTCAGAAGGTGTACAGACCCAGGAACCCAGCACAGGGATGGTGGGAACCCCTCATATTGGGCACAGCAGGTGTACAGACCTAGGAACTCAGCACAGAGATGGTGGGAAGCCCTCATAATGGGCACAGCGGGTGTACAGACCCGGGAACTCAGCACAGGGATGGTGGGAACCCTTCATAATGGGCACAGCAGGTGTACAGACCCGGGAACTCAGCACAGGGATGGTGGGAACCACTCATAATGGGCACAGTGGGTGTACAGACCCGGGAACTCAGCACAGGGATGGTGGGAACCCTTCATAATGGGCACAGTGGGTGTACAGACCTAAGAACTCAGCACAGGGATGTAGGGAACCCCTCATAATGGGCACAGTGGGTGTACAGACCTGGGAACTCAGCACAGGGATGGTGGGAAGCCCTCATAATGGGCACAGTGGGTGTACAGACCTAAGAACTCAGCACAGGGATGGTGGGAACCCTTCATAATGGGCACAGTGGGTGTACAGACCTAAGAACTCAGCACAGGGATGTAGGGAACCCCTCATAATGGGCACAGCGGGTGTACAGACCTGGGAACTCAGCACAGGGATGGTGGGAACCCCTCATAATGGGCACAGCAGGTGTACAGACCTAGGAACTCAGCACAGGGATGGTGGGAACCCCTCATAATGGGCACAGTGGGTGTACAGACCTAAGAACTCAGCACAGGGATGGTGGGAACCCCTCATAATGGGCACAGCGGGTGTACAGACCTAGGAACTCAGCACAGGGATGGTGGGAACCCCTCATAATGGGCACAGCGGGTGTACAGACCTAGGAACTCAGCACAGGGATGGTGGGAACCCCTCATAATGGGCACAGTGGGTGTACAGACCCGGGAACTCAGCACAGGGATGGTGGGAACCTCTCATAATGGAGGAAGAAAGAATATGAAAAGGGCGTTTTTATATTTTCTATGGTGGTTTTCTATTGTGTTCTATGCCTTATATGAAGTAGTCCGGGGGAAGTGACTGTAGTCTGTCGTTCCTGTCTGTCCTGTGTGCTGGAAATTACATGTCATTATTGGTGATATGACCCTCTGTGATCTGTTATGTGTTATCTATGATCTGTGAAATCTCTATATATGATGACACATTCTTCCATTGGGATTTTTCGTAGTTTAGGTAGAGCAGAGATGTGTGGGGTCACGGTCCGGCTCCATTAGTCGGACAATAGTGAGGGACCACCCTACAGATTCCACGGCTACTTCTCCTTATGCAAACAGTCGGAGTCAGAGGGGCTGACAAGTGATAAATGGTGCTGGGATGACTACTTGATTAAGTCCATCACTTCATCAACACCTTCCCAGATTATAATCAATTATCAGGTCACCCCGGAGCCCCGCTGGCGAGGCGAGCTGCACACATGTCTTTGAAGATGGAATTAAATTTTATTGAAAAAGAAATATCAAGAGCGTTACATGCGAGAAAGTGTTTCTGGCCTCGTGCCCGAATCCCCACAGGCAGGGCTGTCCTCTCTCACCTTCCATCAGCACCGGGGAACAGGCAAGTGGAAGCCACCAGATCTAGAATAAAATGTGCACGGCATGCCCCCACTGTGCTATATGGCTATCCTCCGTATATATACTGTATATATATATATATATATATATATATATATATATACATATATATATTTTTTTTTCCCTTTTTATACACCAGTCTCTGCACCAGAAGAGCTTACACTCTAATGTCCCCCCACAGTCACACACTATTATTATTATACATTTATATAGCTCTGACATATACCATAGTGCTGTATAGAGATCACTGAGCCAGTAACAGCAGACTCTGAACCAAAGGAGCTTACACTCTAATGTCCTCCCACAGTCACACACTATTATTATTCATTTATATAGCTCTGACATATCCTATAGTGCTGCATAGTGAACACCAAGCCAGTCACATTAGTCTCTGTACCAGAGGAGCTTACAATCTAATGTACCCCCACAGTCACACACTATTATTATTATATATTTATATAGCTCTGACATATACCGCAGCGCTGTGCAGAGATCGCTGAGCCAGTCACATCAGTCTCTGCACCAGAAGAGCTTCTCCACCAGGTGGTGCTGTTTTGCAAGGTGCTGTTGGTTCACTCTGCATTAGTCTCAGTTGGAGGAGACATCAAGCCTGGGCCTGTCCTGCAGGCTTCTCCCCCAACCGCCATGCAGTGGGTGGGGGGAGACAAAGGTGGAGGCTCCCCAGAGGCACTGAGGCCTACTCCATATGCTCAAGCTGCAATGGATCCTGGGCCTGTCCCTATGCAAGAGGGGTCCTTACCAGTTTTCCAGGATAAAGTGGTGAACAGACTTTGCCACATTGCTAAGGAGGAACAGAAACTTGCTGTCATGAAAGAAGATTTCAGGAAAAAGAAATCCCTGCAAAGTAAGTCTGGAAACAGTAAGAGGGAAGTCTCCAAGCTGAAGTCTCTGGAGGAAGCATTGTAAAAGCAGGAGAAGTTTGTCGCCTCTCTGAAGGAAAGCAGCAGTGTGATCAGAGAAAAGTGTGAGAATGAGGAGAGATTCCAACAGATGAAGGAAAGTGCCTGTGCTAGTACCAGCCAGAGGGTGGATACCAGAGCAATGGCAACAGTATGGATGGGGGGTAAGGAAGTGGCTTTACTTGGTGGCCCCAGTACTACCCCTGTCCCAGATCTGTCTTGTCTGAGTCAGTATCTGCCCCCCTCCCTCCCCAGCAGTCTGGGTCTTCTCAGGAGGAGGTTGAGGAAAATGGTGGATTGCTGCAGGCCATAACAGAAATGGAATCTCTCTTGAGTGGCACCGCCTTGTCAGATGAGGATCTTGGTAAAGGAGTGCTTGCTGAAAATCTCTCTCAGTGTGTGGAGGACTTTCCTGAGATTGCTGCTGCAAAGAAAGAGATTGCACCTGCCAATAGATGCTTGCAATCGGCAGGGAATGCAGGAGGAGATGGCGTGTATCCAGACAGAGACGTTTCTGCTGGCTGCGAGGAGTCCAACATGGACACTAAGACTGCAGAGCAGGAATGTTGCATGAAAATCGAAACTGCAGAGCAGGAGAGCCGTATGAACGTTGAAAGAGCTGGTGTTTTTAATAAACAAAAGACTTTACTTGATGATGGGAATGCAGGTAACTGTTGTACTTCTGGGACTATGGTGAGGGGGACTGTTGTGCTGGAGAGGAGGAGAGAGGATCAAGTAGTGGGTAATTTACCAAACCAGATTTCAGAGGTTCCTATGCAGCCAGGTAATGTGTCATCTGTCCCAGTTAGGAACTATGCTAAGGCTGTGTTGGGACAAAGTCATGCTGCTGCTGGTGGAAGGGAGCCAGTTGTGCGACTTTCACCTAACGCACCTTCCTCTATTAAATGCAGGAATGTGGTACAGCTCAGGTGGGAAGGAGGAGGCATTCCACCTATCAGGAGGGAGGTTGTGGATAAGATCCTAGCCATGGGATTTAAGGCGGAGGATATTTTTGCTCTTATCAGTCCGGTTGGTTCCTATGAATATGATTTGTCATTTGTGCATCCAGAGTCACTGGATCTGTTTTGCGAGCAGTATGAGCGTGTATATAGGGGCAGCCGGACTGGAAGGGGCTTGTCCCCAAAGTTGTCTCAAGACAGCCCTTGATGAAAAATGTGACTATCCTGACAAGGATTGAGACTATACCCCCTGTGGATTTATGGGTCTGGTTGAGGAGGTTTGGTGAAACTTTGTGCCCCGTAAAAAAGATTATGGATGATAGAGGAATCTAGACAGGTGGGTGGTCAGTGTCTATGAGGTTGAGTGTGTGTAAGAATGTGGTCCAGCATTTGCCCTCCTCTGCCTTTATTGGTAGAGATAGGATTACCATATTTTACCCTGGTCAACTTAAGCTGTGCCATAAATGTGGAGTCAAGGGACATTTCTCCTTTTCCTGTCCAGAACAGAAGTGCTCTTTGGGTCAGGAACTGGGGCATCTGGCGAGGGACTGTAGCATCATTAAATATAACCTATGTGATAAGGTTGGTCACCCTTATAGCCAGTGCTCTGAGGCTTTGCACAATAAGCCTGAGCTAGTGGAGGAATTCTTCCGTCTGGATAGAGAAGAGTCTGGGTTGGCGGAGATTGTACCAGGGGATCCTAATGTCTCTGTCCTGTCAGAATCTGTGTCTGTGAGGCCCTTTGTGGTGTCAGTGTCCCCCCCAGTCTGTGGTTCCACAGTCAGTGTCAAAAAGTGTGGTTGTCAAGTCTGTGTCTGCACCTATTGTTTCTCCTAGTGTAGTGGAGGGTGCTGGACCAGAATGTATGGTGGTGCCAACCCCTCCTCCTCAGCGTGGACGAAGTGCGGCTGAAAGTCAGCAGACACCGGGGGTGGAGTGAGGGATGGATTGGATGATGGTGTGGGGGAGGTGGGAAGGGAATGAGAGAAGCTGGTGCAGAATGCAAAGTGAATGGTTTGGAAGTTGGGGTGAATGAGATGGGGGGAGGAGTTAATGGGGGGGTTTGAAATCGCATCCTGATGGCGATTAATTCTCCAAAGGTTTCTTAGCCTGGATTGTGTTTAAGTTGAGGTTTGGGGTTTGTAGTCTCTTTTTGTTGTCATTAAAATATGTTTCTTTCTATGTTATCTTGTCAGGAAACTTTTTTTCTTTACTTGCTGATGTAAGCACGCTTGTTTTTGTTTAGTTGTTGTTTATTTTTGTGTAAATATGTTTTTATTAATGAGTTGTATGTTTGTATGATTTTTTTTAATAAAAAAAAATGTACACTCTAATTTCCCCCCACGTCACACACTATTATTATACATTTATATAGCTCTGGCATATACTGCAGTGCTGTATAGAGATCACTGAGCCAGTCACATCAGTCTATGTACCAAAGGAGCTTACAATCTAATGTCCCCCCCCCCCCACAGTCACACACTATTATTATACATTTATATAGCTCTGGCATATACTGCAGTGCTGTATAGAGATCACTGAGCCAGTTACATTAGTCTATGTACCAGAGGAGCTTACAATCTAACGTCCCCCCCCAGAGTCACACACTATTTTTATACATTTATATAGCTCTGACATAAACCGCAGTGCTGTACAGAGAAAATTGAACCAGTCACATCAGTCTTTGTACCAAAGGAGATTAGACTCTAATTTTCCCCCACAGTCACAGACTATTTTTATTAAATATTTATATAGCTCTGACATATTCTGCGTTGTTGTACAGAAAATCCAAGCTATCCCATTGTAAAGTGTTTATTGTCAGAAGCCATAAATAGTGGCCTTTTCTGCTGCTTTGCATGTATGTAATCACCAGAGATCACAAACTGCTAGATTGATGACTGCAAGAAGAAAAGGTTCTGACCCCGTTACTGGGAGCAGTACAGTCACTGTTCTTCATTAACAAGCAGAAAGTAGATACTTTTTTTTCTGTGAATGGTTTAAAATTATATGTGAAGAACAGGATAGCTACATGTAATATATACTAATAAATAATAAATACAAATTTTAATTATAATAAAATAAATAATAAATACAAATTTAAATAAAATTAAAATACAGAATAAATACATAAATAATAATAATAAAAAATAAATAAATACAAATGTAATATGTAATAGAAATTAGATATTATTTTTATTTTAAATATAAACATGTATTAATAAGTGAATGTACAGCATAAAAAATTAAAAAGTATAAAAACGTTTTAATTTAAAGTTTAAACAAAAATACTCTAAGGAAATATAAAAAGACAGGAATAGGGATGTCTATTTAATTAATTTTTCACATTTGTTATTTGTATTTTGAATTACATTTTTGGATAGTTTCAATAAAAATCAATACTTTCATCACTGGTTTAGTATTAAGGAGTAGTTGAGATTCCCCCTTCTTTTATTTCCCCCTTTTTTCTTTAAATATAAAAAGACACTCATTGTTCAGTCTACATATTTCATGACAAAGTCCAGAATTTATTTTTCAACTAATCAATTGGAATCTCCTGAGATTTATATACTGTGTTATAATAAGCTGGAGGAAAACCATAGAGTAGGGGGGCCTAATCTACGAGTCAGTGGGCGGGAGGAGGTGGGTTTATAGAAGTATAAGAGCTCAAGTTGGGTGTAGCCAGTGTGATCATGTCCACTGGTTTCCCAAGGAGCATCCAGGTGCCGGGGTGGTGACACCAAGCCCGCAGCACTGTAGACTCTGGAATACGTAGTCACCATTGTGTGTACTGTTCATCAACAGAAAAGGATCATAGTAGTATGTGTATTGCTGTACAAATCTATTGGCAGGTACAGTTTGTATTTAACCAGAAATTTTACAGGATTTAGAACGATTTGTAAACGACTCTCCTAGAGGCACAAACCTTCATCCCATGGTCTTCATGGCAACCCCCTGGACAAACCAGCCGCGGTCATTCTCCCTGCCGTGGAACAAAGAGAAAATCTCCCGATCTAATGTATTCAGTCTGCAGGCTTTAATGGAGCCCCATTGTCTATTTTTCATTATTGACGGACTCCTCTTTATTGGACATTTTACCTCATCTAGGAAATTAGATCAATAAAACTTCAAGGAAAGCGCGAGGAGGGGAGGACGGGCGGAATAGCAACTTTTAATGGTTTTCAGAGAAGCAGATTGTGCCGGTATTACAGCAGTAGGAAAAAAAAAGAAGAAGTTTATTTGCCTTAATCTGATGTATTATTGCATTGCCTATAAGATTCTGTAAGGGTTGCAGTGTTCTGCCTGAGCGTCTATATATAAAAGGTGACAATTCCTGGAGATGAGGCTCTGTGGAGGGATGAAATCATTTCAATATCTCCCCAAAGCCAGACAGGACCGACAGGTTTTATGATACCCAGAGGGACATATGACAGGAGGTAGAGCGATAGACCTGGTGGGATTATAAGACAAGGTCCACTTTATTAGTAGATCTTCAGTCCCAGGTAGGTCTTTCTTGAGCCTTCAGAACAGCTTGAAGTAAGGGCAGACAGATGCAGGTTTTATGATACCCAGAAGGACACACAACAAGAGCGAGAGGGATAGAGTTGAAAGGACCTATAATTATAATATGACAAGGCCCATTTTAATACATAGATCTCCAGTTCCTGGTAGGTCCCCCTTGAGCCTTCAGATCATTCTGGAGTCAGGACAGACGGATACAAGTTTTATGATACCCAGAAGAACACAAGATAGGAGGGTGAGGGATGGACTTGAGAGGGCCTATAATTAAAATGCAAGACAAGGTTTGCTATATTAGATAGACCTCTAGTCTGGGGTAATTCCTCTTTGGGGCTTTAGATCATCCTGGAATCAGGACAGACAGAAACAGGTTTTATGATACCCAGAGGGACATATGACAGGTGGGAGAGTGATGGACCTGAAAGTACCTTTAATTACGATAGAGAGTGATGGACCTGAGAGGACCTAGTATCACAATATAAGACAGTGTCTACTTTATTAGGTAGATCTCAAGTTCTGGGTAGATCCCCATTGTGCCTTCTAATCCACCTGGAGACAGGACCGACAGATAAAAGTTCTATGATACCAAGAGGAACACATGATAGGAGGGAAAGCGATGGACCTGAGAGGACCCATAATTACATTATAAGACAGTGTCTACGTTATTAGGTAGACCTGTAGGCCTAGGTAGGTCTTTCTTGGCCCTTCAGAACAGCCTAGAGCGAGAACAGACAGTTAAAGGTTTATGATATCCAGAGGGATATATGACAGAAGAGAGCTTTATGGACTTGAGAGAACCTATAGTTATAGTGTAAGACAAGGTCCACTTTATTAGAAAGACCTCAAGTCCCTAGTAGGTCCTCCTTGGGTCTTCAGAACAGCCTAGACAGACAAATGCAGGTTTTATGATACTGTACCTAGAAGGACATATGAAAGGAGGGAGAGTGATGGACCTGGGAGGACCTATAATTCTAATTTATTCATTTCTGGATATTTCCTCTTGTCCCTTCAGAACAGCCATTAGTGAGAACAGATACAGGTTTTATGATACTCAGAGGGACATATAACAGGTGGGAAAGTGATGGTTGTGAGATGACCTGTAATTAAAATATAAGACAAGGTCCACTTTATTACGTAGACCTCTAGTCCCTGGTAGGTCCCACATTCGGGAGTCAGGACAGATGGATAAAAGTTTTATGATACACAGAAAAATACAAGACAGGAAGGGGAGGGGTGGACCTGAGAAGACCTATAATTATAATATAAGACAATGCACAGTTTATTAGGTAGACCTCCAGTTCCCAGAAAGTCCTCTTGGGCCTTAAGATCAGCCAGGAGTCAGGACAGATAGATATAGATTTTAAGATACCAAAAGGACATGTGACAGAAGGGAAAATAATGGACCTTCGAGGACCCGTAATTATATAATAAGACAAGATCTACTTTATTAGGTAGAACTCCAGTCCCCGGTAGGTCCTCCTTGGGACTTCAGATCATCTTTTATGATACCCAGAAGGACACAACACAACAGGAAGAGTGATGGACCTGAGGGGACCTATATTTATAACATAAGACAAGATCTATTTTATTAGGTAGACCCCCAGTCCCTGGAAGGTCCTCTATGGGTCTTCAGATCAGCCTGGAGTAGGAACAGATGGATACAGTTTTATGATACCCAGAAGGACATATGACAGGTGGAAGAGTGATGGACCTGAGAAGAACTATAATTATATTACAGGACAAGGTGAACTTTAATAGGTAGACCTCTAGTCCCTGGTAAGTCCTCCCAGGGCCTTCAAAACAGCCAGAACTCAATAACAAGGTTCTTGAAATGTTCCTTCTGAATCACAAGAACTACATTCCTCAAAGCATTGTACCACCATCTCTCTGGACTTCTGAAACATGATGAATCCAACCATGCAAATCAAAATCGAATTGTCTCGTTGAGCAAGAAATTTTTCCATTCTGTGGTGTTGGTGATCCAGTGCCCACAAAGCCTCATGTTCCTGCTCCTATGTGAGAGAAGGAACCCAGGGTGGTCATCTGATCCTCTCGCCAGTCCTCTGTGAACTAGATGTAAACCTAATTAGATTAACACATGTTCATGTCATTTCAGAAGACATCTTTAAAATTTTTATATATGCAGCTTTCATTAAAAATTTCCCTGCTGATCCCGCCATAAAGGTCCTTGTTCAGGAACTATTCTTCAAAAGCACTGTTTTGAGCTTGAAATCAAAGACTCGGAAAGTGCAGTTCAGTTCAGTGCGGTGAACGGAGTTCAAAAACTGTTGCATGAGACAGCTTATAAATGAAACAACCAACACTCAATACTCAGAGCTCGATGCCCAACAATAGTTTCCACATTGGATGTACCTTCAATGCTAAATCTATCCTCAAAGCTCAATGCTAGCCAAAAGGCTTTTTTTTTAGATGCAGCGAGAAAGTGTTAAACCCGCTGTCAGGTTTTTCTGGTACAATCATTTTCATTGTAGTAAGCAAAACAACATGACAACTGATCACCCACACAGGGGGTACACAACAAAGAACATGGCATAAAGACATGAGTAAAATCTCGTTCAACTAAATATTTTAGTAATACAATATTTCCTCTAAACGACTTAACGGTATGGGCCGAAAGTCCATGTAAGTTGCCTAAGCCCGAGGGCCTAGAGGGGGAGTCCATATTTCAGGTTCAATAGTTTGTATTGAAGAATTAACATAGGCAAATCAAATGGTCACCCACGCAGGAGTTTCAGAAAGAGAAGGTGAAAAAACATTAATAAGTACATTTATAGTGTGACAACTTTGTGGGGCAAATGCCAAAAATTGTGATCTTGCAGCACAGGCCACTTGTCTGCAAAAGTGCACTAAGTCCAGGGACATAGGAGCATACCGTGGGGAGGTGAGGGGCAGACGTATGCCCAATATTAGCAAAGGGTAAACAAAGGAAGAAGAGAAGAGAGGAGAGAAAAAAAAGGAGGGAGAAGAAGGGGAGGGGGATTATATCAAATCAATTAAGATACGCCCAGGCTAATTGGATGCAGGGTGGCTGGAGCATAAGACCGCCAGTGTGACCAGACTTTATGAAATTTGGAGTGAGAATCACGTAAGATACCAGACATTTTTTCACTGCCCATGAGGATGTTCAAGATGCTCTTCACCACAGCAAACAAAACTGAGGGTATCTTCCAGGCTCTGACGATTAAACATTTACCAGCAATAAACAAATAGGTCACCAGCTTTTGTTGGTAGGAAAACAGACCCTGGATCGGACAATGTAACAAGGCCACTTTAGCGTCCTTGCGAATTGGCATATGAAACAAAGAATAAAGGTGCCCGAACATCCTGGACTAGAACTCTGTTAGATGGGGGCAGGACCACCAGGTATGGACAATTTCTCCTCGTTGGCCGCAGCCCCTAAAGCACCTTTCATTATAGGATGGGTTTGAATTTGCTATATGGGCCGGGACCCAATACCATCTTAGGAGGACCTTGTAAGCAACCATTAAGGTTGCAGTGTGGAAGGAGCACTTTACAATGGAGGACCAGGCTGTGCTTTACTCCTCTGGGTCGATTGAAGGTCGTCAAGTCACGTTTCAACCAGGATTGATAGGAAGCAGCGGTAGGAGGGTCTATGGTGTTGAGGGAGGAGTGGATCCTGGAGATAGTGCCCAGGGAGCCAGGGAGTGGAGGCAGGTGTGTTCCAAGGCTGTTTTTTGAAAGGGGTAAGAAGAGCTGCGTCTCAGCGAAGACACCCAGTGGCGTAATTGGGCATATCGTAGAAATTCAGTGAGCGGCACCTCGTTGGCTTTCTGAAATGAAGGCCAAGAAGGTAAGGTGTGAAATGTTAGAAAGTGGCAGACCTCCGTGAACCCGTGGTATGACCACCAGGGGAAAAATCCTGGTTGTTCGACGCCCGGTGGAGATAAAGGATTATTGAAAAGAGGGAGGAGCGAAAGGAAGTCATGAGGAGGACCGAGCCTATGGGGAAGTAAAAGGAGCGCTAGAATGGGAGTTTGAGCGCAGTTGGGGAGCTCCTGGAGAAGCCACAATGGGAGGTCTGTGGTTGCGTGAAGTAGGGTTAGTTGGAAAATATGAGTTGCCTGGTAATATTCGCAACCCCAAGACCTCCCTTTGATCTATGCATATCTGTCAGGTTTTTATTGCTGTATCCCCATTTGGTTTACTTCACTCACTGGCAAAATGCATTTTGCTGAACTCCAGCCTTCCCTTTTGTCTTGAACAGCTGTGCTGAAATTGATTTCACTGAACACTGTGAGCTTCTCAAAAACAAGAGCACCTGTTGTCTTTTTTCTGCACCTCGGTTCCTATGTTTTCCTGCATAGTTGAGTCGCTTAACCTTGTTTCCATGTTGGAGGTTTGGCTTTTTTGGTGCAATTCTTCCATTAATTCTTCCATGAATTGCACTGTCTCCAGACAGTGGATGGGTGTACCTGGGTCCCACTGGCTTCCACCAGTTCTGTGCCGATGGCACTGCTGGACATCTTCCGATGTCAAAGGGAAGAAAGCATGATGTATTTTTCATCTGCTGCATTAAATTTCCTTGGCCGGCCACTGCGTCTATGGTCCTTAACGTTGCCTGATCAATGGTGTCCTCAATGCTAAGAAACACAGGCAGATAATTATCCATTATGCCATACCATCAGGAAGGTGTGTGATTGGCCTCAAATTCATTCTGCAGCAGAACAACCACCTCAATACAGTCAACGTCATTAGGAACTATCTTCAGCATAAAGAAGAACAAGGAGTCCTGGAAGTGATGTTTTGGCCCCCACAGAGCCCTGATCTAATCATCCTGGAGTCTGTCTGAGATGACATGAAGGGACAGAAGGATTTGAGGCAGCCAACATTCACAGAAGATTTGTTCTCCAAGATGTTTGGAGCAACCTACCTGCTGAGTTCCTTCAAACATTGTTTGTAGGTGGACCTAGAAGAACTAATGCTGGGTTGAAGGCAAAGGATGGTCACACCAAATATTGATTTGATTTGGATTTCTCTTCTCCTCATTTTGTTCATTGATGAAAAAAAATAAACTATTAACACTTCTATTTCTGAAAGCTTTCTTAATTTACAGCATATTTTCACACCCGCCTAAATCTTTTGCACAGTACTGTATATACTGTATGAACATTTTGCAGCTTTTCTTTTCAACCTTTCTAATCGGCTTCATCCGTGGATATGGAGTGGTGATTTTTTTTTTCTTTTTAACTATAAAATAGATTCAAATTTTTATCACTTAAGTCAACTGTGCAAATTAAACCGAGCGGAGCTGAGGAGAGGGCCGTGCCGATGATTATGTTTTTGTTTGTTCCTGCTGAGTGTTAAATTATTTACAAATACATTATCCAGTATCACTGCTTGAACGGTGATTCTGAGAGCAGCTAATGAAGTCCATTGTCTCATGGATTCGCCATCTCTGGGAGCAATAACGGGCCGGGACAACCTACTCCTATGAGGCTCCTTGTATGTAGGGATGGGCAGAATGGAACCCTGTTCGGTTCGCAACACCGCAAAAGTTCGGACCCGAATAACGAACCCCATTAAAGTCAATGGGACCCGAACATCAAAAAAATCTAAAGTGCCCATTTTGGAGGCTTATATGCAAGTAATTGGGCATACAGTAATTATAGGGGTCCGGGTCCTGCCCTGGGGGACATGTATCAATAAAAAAAAGTTTGTGAAAAATGTAATTTTTAAATGAGCAGTGATTTATTTTTTATTTTTAAAGTAAAAGCATCAAAATGAAAAAAATCCTTACAATATAGTGCCTGGGGGGTCCCTTTAGTCTACCTGTAAAGTGGCAGATCTGTACCATGTCTAGAATTTGCTGCAGCATCAATTGAATTTATAAAGCCAAAAAAAAGACTTTTTTTCCTGCAAGCTGCCTTTATTTTGCTCAGCAACAGCTGAGGAGCCAGTGTGTATGATGAGGTCACAATGTAGTGCACTGGGAACAAGATTAGAGATTTTTTGGATACAATCTGGTATCTGGTAAAGCCCGAGCCTTGGAAAGCGTCGCGGTTCCGGCGGCGTCCGGTGAGCTCTCGCTGGCCCTTGAAAATCCGGGGGAGAGGGTGTAAATCTCGCGCCGGGCCGTACCCATACTGACTTTGGATAGAAGTAACGTGTGCGTAAAAATTAGATGTTGGGTGTCGGTGGTGCCTTCCCACTGTAACCCTATAGAGGTACTCTTGATGAAAGCAAGAATAGGCCTTGCTGTAAAAAATTGCAATCATATGCACCTGTCAAACAGGTGCTGAAAAATTGGTCTTTGGGTGTTAATTGTGCCCATGAAACCTATAACAAAAACATTCTTCCAGATGAAATGATTGAACACCCTCAAAGCTAGGCAGCCTCGGAGTCCTGCAGAGATTCCACATCCTAGAAAAAAGACTTAATCAGTGACATCGGCATCAGGGGCTTCATAGCTGGTAATCCAGGACTGATTCATTTTTTAAAAAGTCAAACGGTCCACCGAGTCTGTGGACAGACGCGTTGTATGATCAGTAACGAAACCTCCTGCCGCACTGAATTCCCATTCTGAAAGCACTTTGGACAGCACGGGCAAACTCACGAAACTGAGGAAATGATGCCCTGCCTGAGGAGTGACCACCATATCCACCTTTGCCTGTGGACACATTTACTGCTGGCCCCCTTACAGTGCCAAGGTAACGTCTGCCTCTCCTTGTTGTCCTCTCAGACATTATTGGGAGGGAGGGGGCGGTGCTTATAAGCAAACGTAAAGAAGAAGTTGAAATCTGTGCGTAGATGCACTTGTAATCAATGTAAAGAGGTGTTTGATGCACTTTAATTTGAGTACTCACACTACACAGACACACTCCACGGATACACTATAATATACTGCAATATAATGCGCCAAACGTACAGTGACGCACAGAACTATATGGCGTTAAACTGGCAGTAATGCACACAGAACGATATGGCGTTAAACTGGCAGTAACGCACGCAAAACTACATGGCGGTAAACTGGCAATAATGCACACAGAAGTAAATGGCGATAAACTGGCAGTAACGCGCAAAACTATATGGCGTTAAACTGGCAGTAACACACACAGAACTATATGGCGTTAAACTGGCAGAAACGCACACAAAACTATATGGCGTTAAACTGGCAGTAACGCACACAGAAGTAAATGGCGTTAAACTGGCAGTAAAGCACACAGAAGTAAATGGCGTTAAACTGGCAGTAACGTACAAAACTATATGGCGATAAACTGGCAGTAACGCAATCAAATAGACGGTGTTCAACCGTCACTACACTGACGCTATCTGAACTGTCACTACTCTAGCTATACACTAATGTAAAGATTACTGACACGGTCTCACTACACTACACTGAAACTATCTGAGCTGTCCCTACTCTAGCTGCACACTATGAAAAGCTGAATGATGGTCCTCCTCACTACACTCACACTATCCCTAGACTGACATTAAAGTAATATTCTGCACTGACAATTGAAGCAAAATAGCACAGTATAGCACACTAACTAACTGATAGCACTGAACGGAGCCCTGTTCTATCTCTCTCCATGCCGAAATCACACTGAAAATGGCTGCCATTGAAAGAATACTTTTATACTGTGGGGTGGGAATGAGCCATGATTGGATAAAGTCATGATGACAGTGTCCAATCATGACTGTGACAGTGCTCTGTGCCCAATCAGGGCTTCCAATGCACTGTTCAGCACCGCAATACATTGTGGTCGGTTCGGGGGGGGGGGGGGGAACAAACGGTCAAACTACCTCAACTGTTCGTTAAATGCCTGAACAGCGAAAGTTCGGCCTGAACTTATGCTCAGGCTGAACCGTTCGTCCATCCCTACTTGTATGTCTTAACACACAAATGAACAGAAGCCCCTATGTGGACCTATCCAAGGGTCAGTCCACCCAAATTGGATAATTTATTACAAGGTGGGCTCTGTACCCTTAAAGTGATCCTGTTATGCCCTGCACAAACGACCGGTTTTGCCATTGGAATAAACTCTGAAGGTTTTTCCGACAGGGTTCCGACGGAATTCCGCTCAAGCTGTCTTGCATTCACACGGTCACACCAAAGTCCGACCGTCCAGAACGTGGTGACGTACAACAAGTACGACGGGACTAGAAAAAGGAAGTTCAATAACCAGTAGCCAATAGCTTCCGTCTCGTACTTGCTTCAGAGCATGTGTCCTTTTTGGTACGTCAGAACAGCATACAGACAAGCGGGTTTCCCGATAGTAATTAGTTCCGTCAGAAAAATTTAGAACACGTTCTCTATCTAAGTCCGTCTGAATTTTCGACGGAAAAAGTCAGATGGGGCATACACACGGGCGGGATATACGATGAAAAGCTCCCATCGGACTTTTTCTGACGGACATTCCGCTTGTGTGTATGTGGCATTAGAATAAAAGTACGATCGAAGTGATAGTGTCTTGCAAAAGAAGAGCTCTTAAGCCGGCCATAGAGGGTTCGAATCTCGGCCCGAGATTCAAACCATGTATGGGCAGGCTGATTTACACAAGTCGATCAACTTGGGTACAACAAGTCTGTTGGATTTTTCATGCGATTCTTGCCAGCGGCCATAGCTGCTAGCAATAATCGCTCTGTGTTCTCCCAGCTGGGACGGCTCCTCCCGCCCCCTTTGCCGGGAGAACACAATAGGTCCGTGGTAGGGATTTCCCTAACAACACTGACTGTTGATGGGGGAATCAAGTGATTTTCTTTTGTGCAAGCCATGGTTTTACATGTACAAGCCACTCCTTCTATGACCGGCTTTTTACTCACCTTTCTGAAGGTCCATGTGTCCTGCTCCCCCTCATTTCATTGCTGCAGCTTCCAGCAATGTCTTTGGCATCCAGCACTTCTGGGAATTTTGGATGTCTGACTCCCATGCTGTGGTTCCTTCCCCTGACCCCTGCAACACTACATTGGTTAGGGGTCAGAGGATGCAAATATGGTGTGTGATAGGGGATACAGGCATCCAGCACTTCTAGAAGACACTAATGGGGGCTGGATCAAAGGGCAGGTAGGGCATGCAGGCTGCTGGAGAGGTGAGTGTAATGGTTCTTCTTTTGCAAAACACTTTCATCCTGATCTTTTTTTGTACCCTGACAGGGTCATTTTAAGGAGAATGGAGCTATCCCCAAGACATACTTGCTCCCAATGAATTCAATGATATACAGTGTATCTGTCCAAGGTTGGGATATAGTAGAGAGAGTAGAGGTAGAGAGTAGAGGTGCCTTGACGTGGCAATGTGGCTACCACGTAGCTGGTTGGTAGTCGAGAGGGCTTCCCTTACACCACTGGTCCAGATGGTTGTGTCCTCATTTTCTGATGCCATCCTGACAGTGGCTTTACATGTGTTAAACAGAAAATGTGAAGGAAAAAACTGCGCTACTGTGGATATGAAAGTAAAAGCAGCCAACACTCAAACATACAAGGTTCAAGGAAATGTGGAAGTGGTAGTGTAGCGCTAAAAAATTGAACCAGTGTGTTCCCCAGTCAGGGTACAACTATGGCCAACCAATAAACAATTGTGTCATAGCCTAAAGAAAGTTGGAGAAAAAAACAATAAACTAAACAGAATAAAATAAAGTTCAGTCAATGAAGTGTACAGAGTCCACAATGTTGTGATAAAATGGATTGTTCCTTTGAAGGTGTCTTTAATCATATATGGGTAACAGAATACTTGTCTGTAGTCATGTTTCAATAGACGAATAGAGTGAATACTCTTACCAGATATGGTGGACCCCAAATGTCGTATGACAGAGGGGTCGTACAGGCTAAACGGATCTCATGGAGTATGATACAGATGTGGAGGTTAGGCGAGTCTCCATGGGATGTTACCAACTCACGGTCCGTGGATCTCCAGGATACCCTGCAGTCAGAACGGTGGTCTATAGGTCCGACTCTTCATAGGCTCCAAGGAACCAACACATGGAGAAAAGGGAGAGGGAAGAGGGACTCCAAATGGTGCAGGTCAAACCGGATGGTTCATTGATAGTATCAAATAGCAGTACATTAAAAGTGATCACAAAACAAATAAAAGTAAAAAATATATGTGTAAAAGCAATGTGGGGTACAGGTAATGCTGGCCCAACGTGGTTCGACACTAGGAGGTCTTCAACTTGGATAGCTCTGCTATCAGCATGTTATATGGGTAATAGCACTGATTCTTCTGTTTGCAATTTGGGCCTGTACATGTGCTTTCTTGAGGACGGGGGACCTTGCAGGATTTCAATCCATGGTGGCCTATTGTGTTACCAACGGTTTGTTTGGTGATTGTGGTCCCAACTGCCTTGAGATCATTCACAAGCTCCTCCCGTGTAGTTCTGGGCTGATCCCTCACTTTTCTCATGAGCATCCTCACCCCATGAAGCGAAATCTCGTATGGAGCTCCAGACTGAGGACGATTGATGGTTGATTTGTATTTATTCCATGTGCGAATAATCGCACCAACAATTGTCTCCTTCTCACCAAGCTTCTTGCTGATGGTCTTGTAGCCCATTCCAGCCTTGTGTAGGTCTACAATCTTGTCCCTGATGACCTTTGACAGCTCTTTGGTCTTGCCCATGATGGTGAGGTGTGAATGGAAGAGATTCTGTGGACAGGTGTCTTTTATACACATAACGAGTTGTCGTTAGGAGAACCTTTTTAGGGCTCTTTCTCACGGGGCGGATCAGTGATGATCCGCCCCGTGAATATCCGCTTGCTCAGCGGGGATCACTCCGCCGATCCCCGCTGAGCAGGAAGATGACAGGTGCATCGCTGCACACTGTGCAGCGACGGACCTGTCAGAGCGCCGCTCTGCCCTATGGGGGGATTGGATGATGACGGACCGTAGTGTCCGTCATCACCCGATCCGATCCGATAACGGATGGAAAAGTAGGTTTTTCCTCCGTTACACTTTTCGGATCGGAGCGGGTCGGATGTCAGCGGACATGTCACCGCTGACATCCGACGCTCCATAGAGATTCATGTATGTCCGTTTTCCATCCGAAAACGGAAGGATGAAAAACGGACATACGGATCGTTAGTGTGAAAGAGGCCTTACATTGACAGGACTAATCTGTGTACCACATGAGCACCTACTGTAGCCAGTCTGTGGGGGGCAGAATTATTGTTGGTTGGAGGGAATCAAATACTTATTCTACTCACTGAACTGCAGCTCCATTTATAACATTTGTATCGTGTGTTTTTTTCTGGATTGTTGGTTGATTTTCTGTCTCTATTGATTAAAATGATAAAAGTTATAGACCCTTCATTTCTTTTTTAAGTGGGCAAACTTACAAAATCTGCAGGGGATCAAATAACTATTTTCCCAACTGTAACTTAAAGTCGCAGCAACTTCCAAGTAGTAGTTCATGCAACTTGAGGACCATAGACTTCAAGGTTAACCCCTTAAAAGTTGCATGAAAATCGTACTTGAATGTTTTACATGCAACAGTGGGGCAACAATGTGTCCAACTTTGCAAAAGGACAACAAGTCACATTTAAGTCGCCCCAATGCAAAGTTGCGTCAAAGTTGCACTCCAAATTCGCATCGATGTAAGTGTGAATGGATGCCAGGGAATGCGTGCAACATTCCATGCTTTCGCAACGCGCACAGAAGCGCGTTGCCTTTCAGCAGATGCCAATATTTGTATCTGCTAACGTGTGCATTTTTGCGCACCCCCAAACCGCATGCACCATCTATCGCTCAAAAATTAATCTATTAAATGATTATTGATCAATTTGATCATAATTATTAATAGCAATTATTAGTTGATTGGTCACTGATTGATTGGTATTAGCATTGATTATTAATTGATAATTGATATTTTATTGATAATTAATTGATATTAATTGGTGTTTTGATCTCCAATACAGGCGCAGATTTTTTATTAGAGGGATGGGAAGCGATGGAGCAGGGGACGCCATCGTTCTGGTAAGTGTAGTTACAGGTGTGTCCCGTCTCCTCCAGATGACGGATTTGATGCTGATACACAATTAATAATGCCGAGCCGCCTCCTGTGAGTTATTCAAACATTCCCCGATAGCCCTCCCAGCGTCCTAATTAGATCATCGGAAACGCACCACCTGTGAGCGCGCCTCCCCCAACCACCGCCGAGCGTGTTTGCCCCAAAGCAATTAGAAAGCACCAACAATGGATTAGCAATTAATCTACTTGTTCCAATTCATTGACTCGTGCTCTTCTAATTGACCCGGGGCTGGGGCTCCGCTGGAGAGCAATTATCCGGGATGTGTTGGGAAACATTAACATGGAGGAGAGGACACCATCCTGGAAGGTGAGATACGGGGAGGTCTGCACAACTCGCCTGGGGGTGGGGGGCCCTGACCGCAAAGGGGGCCATGACTACACCCCAAGGGGAGAAGAAGAACAAAGCATTCCATTGCTAAAAGAACCATCCAGAGCTGATCATTCAAAGTCAAAGGGGTTAAATCCGTAACTGGCTCTCCTGGGGACTCTAGCTGGAATTCTCTGGAGTCTCACTCATTCAGCTGCAGGTGGTTTCCATGTAGTGGAAAGGTGTTTTACCCCTGGAGGGCACACAAGTGTGAGCGGCATCTCTTTAGAGACGAAGTCAGGAGAGTTCACCCAAACTGTACAATGGATTAATTACATCAGTCTGCTCCTTTCTCAACTCCATTCATTTCTTCTTTCTTCCTTCTTATCCATTCTCCTTTCTCCTTCCTCCCTCTCTTCCTCCTTCTTCCTCCTTCCATCTTTTCCTACTTCCTAAGCCATCAGTGTGAGCTCTACCCTTCCTTCCTTCCTTCCTTCCTTCCTTCCTCTTCCTTCCCTTCCTTCCTTCCTTCTCTTCTTCCTTCCTTCCTTCCTTCCTTCCTTCCTTCCTTCCTTCCTTCCTTCCTTACTTCCTTCCTTCCTTCCTTTTCTTCTTCCCTCCCTCCCTTCCTCTTTTCTTCCCTCCCTCCCTTCTCTCCTTGCTTTCTTCCTCCATTTTCCTTTTCCTTCCTTCCTTTCTTTCTTTTCTTCCTTCTCTTCTTCCTTTCTTCTTCCTTTCTCTTCCTCCATTCTCTTCTTCTTTCCTTCCTTCTCATCTTCCTTTCTTCCTCACTCCCTTCCTTTCTTCTCTCCTTCCATCTTTTCTTAATTTCTAAAGCCCATATTTGACCCTGAATTCCACGATTGAAAGAACTGAAATTCAATGAATGAAAGGGGCGAGGCCAAGGATAGCCAGTTTGAGGAGGAAAGAGCTAGATGATTGTGGATGTCCTCCAGCCAGGAAATGATGCGGGGCTCTATCTGACTTGCTTCAGGTTCTAATGCACATTGTGAGAAGCTCAGAGTGTGCCGTGAAATCAAAGGAAGACATTTCAGTCCAGGAGAGGAGCCGGTACACCCGTGCAAGACTGTACTGTAACTCCTTCTTTCTCTCTCTCTCTCTCCCCCTATTTTCTTTCTTTCTTTCTTGTTCTCTTTTTGTCTCTTTCTTTCCTCTCTCCTTATTTCTGTCTTTCTTTCTCTCTTTTTCTTTTTCTCTTTCTCTTTCTTTCTTTCTTTCTTTCTTTCTTCTTTCTTTCTTTCTTTCTTTCTTTCTTTCTTTCTTTCTTTCTTTCTTTCTCTCTCTCTCTCTCTCTCTCTCTTTTTCTTTTTCTCTTTCTTTTTCTTTCTCTCCCTCTCTCTCTGTCTCTCTCTCTCCTTTCCATCTTTCCTTCTTTTTCTCTCTCTCTTTCTTTTTCTATCGTTTTCTCTCTCTCTCTCTCTCTTTCTTCCTTTTCTTCTTTTTCTCGCTCTCTTTTTTTCT
>JBBGZY010002858.1:0-212905 GCA_037952925.1 Lithobates clamitans
GATGGAGGGCGGCGACCCCCGAGGTTTGGGGCACACGAGGGGTTAATATAAAGCTCCGGCCGCGAGAACGCCGACAATGAGAGCCAAGAGGGGGGAGGGGGGATTCAGGTGTTTTATGATGTGGCCCGTATTGAAGGATCCTCATCGGGTGTGACGGGCGACTGACGGGCGAGACTTTCATATAACAAAGAAAATCCAACAAACAAACAAACAATGGTCTGTGCCGGTCCGATCGTCTCGCTGGGTGACGTCCCGACTCTTCTGTGTGAGAGAACTGCAATGTTGTCACCCATAGCAACCGACCCCCCCCCCCCCCCATATCCCCAGTGAAGTGACCGGCCTCAGGTGATGCACAGAGATGAGACAAATCCTCCTAAATAAGTTGTACCTTTTTTATCTGCAGCCCTCTCTCCTCTACATCCATTCAAAGTTAATGAATTTACAAAGCTTGTCCGAGCTGTCAGAAAGGGGGTTGTGAGCTGAAGTTACTCTGCGGAGCTGATTGGAGGACACGCCCCTCCACACAGGAACAGAGCTGAGGCTGTCAATCACAGGCTGTGTGTTGGAGCTCCCTCCCCTGTCACCTTTTATCTCTTGGTGTCAGCAGTGATTCATGCAGATATCAGAGGAAGGAGGCAGCAGGGAGATTTACTGAAACTGGGAGCATATGGAATCTGGTGCAGCTCTGCATGGGAGCCAATCGGCTTCAACCTTCAGCTTTCACAATAGAAGCTGATTGGTTCCTCTGCGGAGATTCTGCGCTCTTGTTTTAGTAAATCTCCCTCTATGGGTTCTTCCAATAGAAATCCAGCAATGAGGAGGAGGAGGAGCCGGTTGTTGGACCTGGAAGGGCGAGTTATGAACTTCTCGGGGTTCCCATTGAAGTTTATGGGGCCAAAAAGTGTCGCCCGCCCAAAGAAGCTCCTGAACTTCAGCTTCACAAGCAGCAGATCTGAGCCGACCAATAGAATGAGCCGGAAATCTTCTTGTTGGGTTTCAGGTGAGGGCGGGGTCATGTTGGCCTTTGGTTCTGCAGTTGCCATGGTGATGCACATCATGTGACCAGCTTTGGCCCCAACCATTGAGGATTTGAAGGTTCTTGGTGGAAAGCTGACACCAGCACGCTGGAAATTGTCACCAGAGGCGTGCCGTCAATGGAGCCGTTTTTGGAATTGGTGGGTTTAGTTTTAGGTCATCTGCTACGATTTTTTTTTTTCCCCTAATCTAAATTCCTTCATATATTGGTGCAGATTACCTGGTTGCTATGGGCAACGGTTTTCTCTGTCTGGTTTGTTTGCGACCGACTACCCAAAACCTGAAAACCTGTCCATTATTTGGGAAGGGCTGTAATGGGGTTGGTTGGTCTGCTGGTTTATCACATACCTGGGAATTGTATAAGAGATGTGCCCCCCCCCACCGGCATTTCCAGGTCAGAATGATCTGTACCTCCTGAGACCAGCTGACTCTTCTATGTAGATGGGGTCATCATTACTGATAAGGGGCACCGGGGTTATAGGAAGGTTGGGGCTTGTAGCTTAGACTGCCCACCTCTCTAGGTCCTGGCAGGATGGTGATCTAGAAGCTCCATAATCTGAGGGGCTGTCCCCGGGCTGGTCCCTACTCTTTGGGGGGGGGCTGGTCCCTACTCTTTGCTACTCTTTGGGGGGGGGGGCTGGTCCCTACTCTTTGGGGGGCTGTCCTGATCTGGACTTTTAATACTTGTTAAGTATCTGACTTGGAGCAAGAACATGTATATCCAATATTTGGCTTCTAATGGATTTCTTCAGAGTCGGTGGCTCTCTAAGATTTGGGTAGGGTGCGGATACCTCTACAAGACGTTTCATCAATGGCGGCACACATTCTGGTTCATCATGGCGGCACACATTCTGGTTCATCAATGGCGGCACACATTCTGGTTCATCAATGGCGGCACACATTCTGGTGGGTATTTGTTGGTAATGGACTCCCAATTGCTCCATGAACCATTCCGTGATACTCCATGAAGCACATCCAGAACTTGAGAGGAGATGTGGGCTTACAATCCTGCTGGAAAGAGCCAACTGCCGGCCTCGGTACTTATTACAGGTACTGATCTAGTGCTGTCAGTTTACGTCGATCACATCAATCCCTCGAGAAGCTTACAATTTGAGGTCCCTATCTGGTGTGCCCACACATACTGTACATACTAGAGCCAGTAGAGGCAGGATAAGTACCAGCAGAGTGGGGGGGGGGGGGGGGGGAATACAGAGAACCAAGACCAAGCTTTCTCAACTTTTATTTATTTATTTTTTTTTTAAACTTGGAGGAACCCTTGACATAACTTTTCCAGGCTCAGGAAACCCCCGACTAATACCGGATCTACAGCTCACTGTACATTAGTGATGGTCAGTCAGTGTGGAGAATGCCCCTTACATGGGGGGGGGGGGTTCTTGCCAAATATTTGCTTGAAAAGTAAGCTGTGATAATGTGGCTGAGAAGTGACGTGTTCATTAGTTGTACTTCGAAGGGTTCACGCTATTTAGAAGGGTTGTTGATGAGCACAAGGTCATGAGTGGACTTCTTTCTTTAAGGTCAGTGTTGGTGGGATCACATGCAATCCGTGTGACATTCAGAAGTCTTGACTTTAGTGTTTGACACCCATTCAGATTTAATTAGTGTGAAGCAGGAAGCATGGTGGTAATTTGCTGGGTCAAGCTTTTGTAGGAGGAACACTTGCAGTTGGCCATCATGGTAGAACATTGAGAGGGGGGAATGAAGAGGTAGGATGTCACTGCTGATAATATCTGGGGCTTATCTATAGAAGCTTCTGTTATCAAAGTGTAGAAGAATGGATTGGCTATTATTTTCCTTACCTGGCTCCAATTGGTTGTGGACTTTTCTTGGTGAGATCACAGGATTACGTCACTGTTACAGATAAAGTAAGACTGTTCAGCACGGACTGAATAGAGATCTCGGCTGGCAACCATATTGGAAGACATCTACACAAATGTCAGTTTAGTTGATATTTAGCAGCTGGAAATTATCCACAATTTTGGGGGTTTTCGTCCTTTAGATGCCATTCATCGATGGAGTCATCCTTCCATGGACAGCTGTGCCTTTGTGTGGTCACAGTGGCATTCCTTCCCGGAAACCACTGGAAGCGGACGGATGATCCACATGGTGGGGAAATGGAAACACCCGGCAGTGATCTCTGGTCAGGAGAGGAGCTGGAAGTGAAAGGGAAAAACTACTTGGAAGCAACTTAAAGCCTTTTTAATTGACCAATAATCTTTATGGATTGAACACTTCAGGGTCTTTAATTACATTGATTGTTTCGTATTCCTAAAGGTCACTGATGCAGAAGAGTGGGGTAGTCATTTTATTCTGTTAGGCCAAGTTTCCTTGGCAATGCCGTTCAGTCCTGGCTGCCTTCGATGAATCTCAGATGGGTAGTTGGTGGCGTAGGTAGAAGATGAGGTCCTAGGGCACTACGTCACAACTATTGATGGTCTAATTTGGCATGCATAGTCTGTGCACAGGTTCACTTTAAGGGGTAAAGGCATTTACATGATCTGTACAAGTTCTCATTCACCTCATGTAGCTATAGGCATTGTGCATGAATTCATTTCCAAAGTTCACAACAGATGCTAAAATCTTGGATCTTTTCCAATTCCGTTCTATTATAGATAACTCTTGTCTTCTAATAATAAGCACACATTAGACAAGTTTAAAGGGTAACTCCACTTTCATGGGGGAAAAAAATGGCAAAAGTGTGTATATGTATATGTGTGTATATATATATGTGTGTGTGTGTATGTATGTATATATATATATATATATATATATATATATATATATATATATATATATATATATATATATATATATATATATATATTACACATATACACACACGTGTGACAGATTGTAATTAAAAATTAATATTAAATTCTTTTCAATCTGCAGCCGTTGTAATTTTGTAGTAAAATACAATATGGCCACCTAGTGGTGCTCTGTACACAGATGGTATACAGAACTCTGGTATCGGTGCAACCCCTAGCTTTTAGCCAATAGAAAGCACTATGGGGAGGAGCTTCAAGGTGGAGAATTGCTGTTTGGTCAGAACACAAGCGACAAAATGCTTATAAAGCAATTATGTTGTGCATTTTTCTGGTGTTCCCATTAAAGTCTGAGACTAATCTGTCTAAGAGGCTTGTGTACTTTGAGTAGATGGCTATTGAAATGAATGCGTTTTTTTTTTTTTTTTTTTTTTTTTTTGAACATATTAGAGCTACAAGCAGGAAATTGTTTGGGTGTGAACGGGCCTTGGGGTTCTCTGAGCTTTGAGAATGAATTTCTCCACAGTACATGCGGCTCTGAAGAGTGATTTGTGTAACGTCCCTTCACTGCTTGTTAAGAGTAGTAAAGACTTCCATAGTCTTGGCACAGGTGGGTGAGAGATCCTTCTACTCCCGAGAGGCACGCAAAATAATGGTTTGTGATCTCCATGCAGATCCTGTTGCCGCATTCACAAAGAACGCCCCATTGGAAGCCTATAATCCTCTCGGAATTTGCACTTTTTTCTTGGTCCATCTGCAGTAACGGGCCATTCACACCGCAATGCAATGAGCTGACGTTTTTCATACGCTGAGTAACGTTGTCTGGCAATATTGAATAGGTTGTTCACACGTGAAAAATGGTCCTGGGGGATTCTCAAGACGCAGCGTGCAGAGCGTTTCCTTCTGTACACTGCAGTGAGGAGCGCAATGTAAATGTGTGTTGGGTTGCACCTGACCATGAATGGTAATGCACAACCTAAGTGGCAATAACCAGGATTCTGAAGGATCGGTTAATGGTGTTACCTCTTGCCTTAGATTGCTGTATATGAAGATGTATGAAGATGTAGAACTTCCCTTATGGACACTCTTGCCTGCTGAATGCTGTTCTATGGCTGAGAAATTGTCCTGAGAAGTCAACTGTCACCTCAGGAGTGTTTGATCTCCTGGGTCCCCCGGCATCTCTCCCTGGGTCTCTCCTGCTGACCTCCACACCATAACCTGGTCCATTAATGTGGAGAAGAGCAGGAGGAACCGATGACAGCTGCAGGGGAACCTCAGGGACCACCATGGAGTGGGGCACCAGGAAAGACAAGTTCACTCATACAGCTAGACTTCTTTTTTTGGAAACCTTTGTATAATGACATGGTTGCTTTAAGGAAATATGATTAGAAATGAGGCCGACATTCCTTATGTGTCTAAAGATCTGAGACTTCCATCCTTGCGTTGCTTCCCTACTGAGGGTGACCCGGGGTGGAGAAACAGGTTCACTTTAATGCCCAGCACTGTTCACCAGTATAGGGGAAGTTTCCGGTATTGGGGTGTCATTTATTTTATGATGTCTTTGCAGAGATAGAATTCAGAAGTTGCCTCTGGTTCAGTATTGAAGGCAATAACCTGAGATCTGCCAGAGCTCCTGATCTGTATACTTGTCCAGGCCAGGACTTTGTATTGAAGCTGCAGGATCCGTATGATGAAAGGTGAAGTCAGGAATGCCGACCTCCATACTTCTCATTACTTCTCAGCACAGATTTCCTTTAAAGAACACCAGAGCTTTGCCCATGCAAAGCAAGAGATCTGCTTTAATGTCCCCCCCCCCCAAGCTCTAAATGGGCGGTGGACCCATACCCATGTGACTGTGCTGGGTCAGGCACCAGTACTGTCATATAAGAGTCACAGAAGCCCCAATTTCTGAAGTACTGGTACTGGAAGAGGAGGAAAGGAGAGCCTAGGTGGGGGGAGGGGCAATATAAAGCAAATCTGTTGCTTTCTCTGCGATGATGCAGGTTTTAACGCTGAACTCCAGGCAAAACGCACAAAATTGTATAAGGGAGCTGTTTACCTGCCAAAGATTTGTATTTCTGTCCAATCACAGCTGAGATTTGTACAGCTCTGCCACACAGCACAGCCCTGTCTGGCCAATCAGAAAACCTGATTTTGCTCTGCTGCAGTTAACACTTCCAGGTCTTGTCCCTCCACCAGCCTGTGATTGGACAGTGAGACAGGTGAGTTCTTCTCAATCCTATCAGAATGTCCCTTGCTCTGCAGCAAAACTGATTTGCTCTGTGCTGCTTCTGACCCCCCCCCCCCCCAGTCTGAGCTCCGCTGCACATAAACTGCAAGAAGTTGATGCCAATCCCATTCAGGTACTCTGTAGAACAATTCGTGTCTGGAACCCAATGTGTTCTGTACTTTGCAGACTCCATGAATGTGTTCTGTAAACTGGTGCAGCCCATAGAGATCATATGATTAGGATCCGTATTGTACATAACCAGCTGTACCAAGGCAGACCATTGGAGGTCAGCGGCACGGCCTGGTTTGTTGGGAAGAGGTCCTCTCTATGTGGTCAATCAACCAAAATTCATGTTCAATGTCTACCAGGAAAATCGCTTGAGCTGAAAAGAGCAGCGCGGCCTTCCTTGCATAACATTGTATGCGGAGACAATTCCAGGCTCCCTACTGAGATAATTGCTTCTTGATGAACATCTATTTCTGGCATTTGTGGTTTTATTTTATTTTTTTCTTTAAATTGCCATTTAAGCGTAATGGGCGATTTGTCATAATTACGGTTTTCTGGGCCAGTGAATGTTCAATTATGAAGCTTGCAGCTCTCGATGTTCTCTGATTGTGGCAGGCCTCCTGTATTCCTGCACCTGCCTGCGCATTCATGGGTGTTGTACTGGTAGGTTGATGGATGACACAGCAAGGCTTGAGTAGATGCAGAAGTCTCTTTATTTTATTTTTTGTATTCTCCGGCATGTGTCAAGTAAAAGGAGCTTGATGAATATCGGGAAAGGTTTGATTGGGTGTGTGCCAAATGCTGCCTCTTTGAAGCCAAGAAGTCCAATGCAACAGCTTCTTGTCTTGCAGGAAGAGGAAAGCTGGCCATCTGTCAAAAATTTATAGCTCATTAAAGAAAGTAACGCTGAACGAGGGGGGCGGGTCTCAGGTTTCCAGTTATGGGACTGGCAGCCTCGTCCTCTACGTTACCTTGAGAGTTGCATTTGGCACACACTGACCCGTCGGCAAGCATATGCCAAGACGGCTCTTAGTGGCAGCCATCTACAGTAATGGGATTTTTTTCTTTTTATATTTTGTACCTTGTATAAGAAAAGGTTAATTTTATGTGAGGTTAAAAATACCGTCCTTACATTCCCTTCTCTCTCTTTCCTGCAGTAAATCACAATGGGAGCAAAGCTAAGTAAGAAGAAGAAGGGGTACTGCCTTGGTGCCGGTAAAGATGGAGAGTCGACGGAGACGACTGAAGTAGAACAAAAAGAAACGGAGAATCAAGATGGACAAAAAGATGCAGCAGAACCAAATGGAGAAAAATCTCCCACCGACCAATCTCAGAACAACGGTATCAGCGAGGAATCGAAGGATAAGGAGGCAGAGGTTACAACAGGTGAGACAACCAAAGACCAATCCAACCAAGACCAAAAGTCAGAGATCAAACCTAGTACAGAACAAGAGAAGGGCGAAGAAAAGGACAACCACAAGGAACAAAAGAACAGGATGAGGTTAAATCGGCTGCCCCAGAACAAGCATGTGAAAAGGAACTAAAAAGAGCATCTGAGGACAAAACTAAAACCGAATGTGATGTGAAGGAAACTCCGTCATCTGCTGCAGATAAACCAACTCAGGAATCCAAACCCGTGAAAGAAAAGGAAGGTTCAGACTGCAAACCTTCATCAGAGACCAAGCAGTTGGCTCCAGTACCAGATGAAGTCTGGGTCAAGCAGGTATCGGAACCAGTGACAAAGGTGGAGGCAGAACAGACTGAGAAACCACCTGCACCTGTGGGGTCAGAAGACCAAGTCTCCGAAAAAGTGCCTGCACAGGCTAACGAGCCTGTTGTAGAGCCAGAAAAACTGGAAAAAGTGCCTGAGAAAGTGGAACCATCAACCCCCAAAAGTGTGTCCGTAGAGCCTTTGGCAGAACCAGTTTCCGAAACTGTAGTATCAGAACCAGTCTCTAAGACAGAGGTAGTAGAGCCAGAGGTAGTAGAAACCATCCAGGTATCAGAAGTAGTAAAACCCCAGGAAACTGCTGTACCAGAAAAGGTCGATTCTGCGTTGCCCAACTCTGATCCCACTACAGAGCCAACGCATTCCGCATTACCTGAACCAGTGGAGCCTGCAACAAAAGAGCCTGAACTAGCCCCGGAACCAGAACCTTCAGCAGTCCCAGAACCAGTTGCATTACCAGCATCAGTGCCGGAAATATTGATTGAGATGGCTGTTTCTGAGCAGAATGATGAACCAGAACCGGTGCCTTGTCCTGCATCTGAAAAAATAAGTGAAACTAAGCAAGAACAAGAATTAACTTCTGAACCATTGCCACCAAAATCAACTGAAGTGCCTGATAAAACTGCTAATGCTTCAGAACCTACGGAGAACCAGGAATCTTTGGATGCAGTGATCAGAGTGCAGAGGCAGCCACCATTCCACTTACTACTGAAGCTTCTTCTATAAATCAGCCACCTGACAACTCTGAGAAACCTGCTGCTTCTGAGGCTCCTGTACTTCTTCAAAATGGACCTTCAGAGAACTTGGCAGAAGATGACCACATAGAGGTGCCTCCTATCTCCACAGAGCTGAAGGTAGAAGATAATGAAGAACAAAAAGAGGTGGTGGAGGAGGAAGTTGGCTTAGATAAGCCGGCCACACCGCAGGAAAGTCAGGTGGTGAATGAAGATTGCAAAGCTCCAATAGATGGTTTGGTGACCTTAAAGGATGAAAATGATTCTACCGCTGCACCAGATACTAAAGAAACGCACGATGCATCTCCACACTGCAATTCTGAAGACAAAGCTGAAAACCGCGACAGCTCTGCTGAAGAAACGAAGAATGACAAGGAGCCTCCTGCCCCAGAAATCCTGGAGAAATATGGTGTCGGAAATGGTTTACCTATCAAAGAAGAAATCAAGGTTCATCTAGAGGACAAATGTGACAACGATCTTCATGACATTAATGGGCAGAGCGAAAGTCATGAAATTCAAGTATGCAACGAATAAACGCATGGAAACTTTTCCCGGTTCCAATGGAGAAATAATTCAAAACGTCCGCAATCTGAACTGTCTACATTGCCTGTGACCAAATTCATCATGAACGTTTTAAAAAGTTTGGAAGTAAAATTCAGAAAAACTCTCACCCCCGACCAAATCTTTTATTGACTGACCTGATCGGAATCTGCCAAATTTAATATTTAACTTATGCAAGGTCCCAAGAAATTATTTATAGATATCCGTGTTTTCTATCTTTTCATTGGACATCTTAATGTTCCAAAACGCCAAATGTGAGAAAAGTGACCAACGCCTACGAAACAAATTGTTGTGAGCTTAACCCGATATTCAATTTGTCTTAAACGCATGAACCACGATGTTTTCCACGAATAAAATATCATATTTAAGTTTATGTTGCGTCATGAATTGTTTTAAGGCTGACGCATGAAAAGTGCGGCTTTCAGTGGTAAGTAATGAGGAGATGAAGCCGTCTTCCATTCTCTGAAATGGGAGGGGGGGGAGGGGAGGGTTGTGTATGAAGGCGTCTGAATGGACCTTGTGCTACAATAGTGATCACAATCTCAGTAGCTTTAAAAATATATCTAAAGGCAAAACTCTTAGTGTTGGATGGAGTGGAGAGGGATTAGACCCTCTGTCAGGTTTTTATTGCCGTCTGTGCCCCCATTAGGGAGATTCTTCCTCTCGATTTGTCCTGTTTGGAATTTTTTTACTTTCAGTGATAAATGGTAAATTTGGGTTGTCCCCAGAAAAGTAATAATGATGACCTGGAGGTCCCAAGAGATTCCCTTAATTTGCAGGGATTTCCTGTTTGGCTTTGGGACAGGAAGTGAAGAAAAGTCTCCCCAATGGGACACTGGGGGGGGGGGGGAAGATCTGAGTTATAACCCTCTCCTTACTCCATCCGAAATTCAAAGTTTTGCCTCTTATTCTACTTGAAGTGGAATTAGTGAGTGAAGTGACATATTTGATGCAGTCTCTCTAGGACTGACAGCCGTATTCTTTGGTTTTATTACTCGTTGATCCTGCCAGCAGATCATTATTTTTACACTTCCTTTTAACAGGTCAAACTGTCCAGCCAAAGGGGTCAGTTCATTACATGGAGGCGCTTCCAGGTGTCGGCTGCAGTTGGCCTTTAATTCGTATCTAATATGGATGTGCCTCGCAGCGAGGGGTCGGGGTCCGGGTTCTCAGTTTCAGACCCACATTTTTGCCTGAATTCGGACCTGAAACAGAGCCGAGGACACAAATGTCTCTTGTGTGTGATCCGCCCCGGAGACGTGTGAGAGTCGGGCACAATCTCCTGACATGCAGGGAAACCCTCATACAATTCACAAGAATGACCCCCGAACTGAGATAACGGGACACAAAACTTCAAACAGGAAAAATCTGAAACCAATAAAAAGCTCTCTGGTTCTAGCACACCTACTATGAGAGAGAGAGAAATTCTACTCCTCCCCAACCCTGCTGTGACCCTTTGATAAAATTTCCCAAGTTGTGGGGACCCCCAACAGTAAAATAATTTTCGTTGGTGATTTCATTGCTGTAATTTTGTGACTGTTATGAATCGAAATCTAAATATCTGATATGCAGGATGTATTTTCATTCCTACAAATTTAACATCTTAAAGCGCAGTGATTAATCACAAAAACAATCTGTAATATACAGTGCAAAATATTTATTTAACATATAAGTTACAAATGAATAAAATGCCCCACCGAGAAGACGGGGTGAGGGCCGGGCAGACGGCGGGCGGCAGCATTTGATGGGCACAGTGTCGGCGTTTGATGTACAAAAATGCTATCTCTGACTTACCAAATCACTGGTGTTCTGTCAGAATCAGCAAGCCGTCTGTGTTAACAGGAAAAGACGTTTCGTCACCGCCATCTTGGTACACTCGTCCTCAGCAGGCGGACTTCGGTGGGTGTAAAAAGATGTCCGCTTGTCGACTTCTAAGTGTAGCCTCACTGCGGACGAGAGTACCAAGATGGCACTGACGGAACGTCACTTCCGTGCCGGCTCTCCTCTCCTGGAAGTGACATCTCGCTGGCCGAGACGGACAGACTCCGGTGTAACATAGTAACTTCAGGTCCGTCTCGGCCAGCATTTGCGACCCCCTGGCAAATCGTCAATCGACCCCCCCCCCCCAGGTTGAGAACCGCTGCCCTAGGGTGAAGATCCGCTTTTAATTCTTGTGGAATACAATTCATTCCGAAAAAACAAAGCTTCCCCTGAAAGGCTGACCAGCACTCGGGACAACTCCATATTATTATTTTATGGGAAGTCCTACTGCCCCCCCCCCCCCTTCATACAGAACTCCCAGCAGTGGCCCCCCCCCCCCCCCCATTGGTGAAGGAAATGGTTCAGCTTGGTCCAAACTATTTAAAGTTCATTCAAACCTGGAGTTGGGATTTTCCATCAAGGATGACAGGGTCCCACATTGTACCCCTAAATCTCTAGGATTTCACCAAAACATGAAAAGCATTGGAACAATTCACCGCTCTACTGGCAGGATCAAAAGTTAGTAAAGCTTTTAAAGAGGGGACTCCATAAAACCAGAAGTGTTGAGTTTGATGTTTACATTTGTAGAAATGTCTGAATTTTGGACCAGGAATGTCCGGCACCCTGCTAAGTCCTTCTCCTGTACAAAGTCCCCGCTCCAAGCTGGCCGCAGGTTGTACCTGGAGGAAATCCTCAATTTTCACACATTTACTCCACATTCATTGGTCGGTGATCTCCATCCAATCTGGGCACATCATGTGACAAGCAGACACGCCTTCACAACGATCATTGAAGTCAAACATTTCATTCGATACGGCAATGAATTGTAAATGAGTTTTGTGGCCGGTTAGATTTCTTATCTAAAAAACGGTCCCGTTGGCAAAGTTCCAGACTTAAAGTAACTATGGGCAAAACTTTTTTTCATTTTGGATAGAGTAGGAGGGGGGGGGGGGGGTAATAACCCCTGTCAGATGTATTTATTCCCAGTGCAGAGATATCCCTTCACTTCCTGTCCTAAAGTCAAACAGGAAGTGAGAGGATATCTCTGAAAATTAGAGATTTTTGGGGACCCCCCCACCGGCCACCCCCCCCCCCCCCCAGCTCACAGAACTAGTGTCCCCATTGGAAGGTTTCCCATCTATCACTTTTTTGGGGACAACCCAAAAATGTGTGGATTTCTTTTTGCCTTCGATGATGATGGTAAACAGGACAAACGGAGCGGGTGAATCTCCCTAACAGGGGCACAGACATTAATAAAAACTGACAGGGGGTCTAATCCCCTCCACTCTATCCAAAACTAAAAAAAAAAAGTTTTGCCTTTTAATTATACTTTAAGTCAAGCAGCTTTTGTCCCAATTCTTGTGATCAACTGAAATTTGGGTGGGGGAGGGGCTGGCGACATCACTTGACTCTACATGCTTTGGCTGTAGTCGCTGGTCTTCTGACAGCTCTGGGTTTCGGCTGTCATTGGGGGTTTTCTTCTCAGAATAGGTGCAGAAACTCCCCTCTTGTCTCTGCCCCCTACCCACCTCCTATGCACCGTCCCTTGGTACCACCCCTTTTAGAGAATACAGAACCAAGTATCATTTTGTGGTGTTAAATAATGTATTGTATGGAATTTATTAATAACAAGAAATGCAGTAAAATAGATCCCCCCCCCCCCCCCAGCAACAATAGACCCCACACATCAACAATGGACCACCCACAACAAAAGATCCACCCCAGCAACATTAGATCCTGCCCAGCAGCAATGGACCTCTCCCTCAACAGTAGATCCCTACCAGCAAAATAAAGCCCCCCCCTGCAAAAATAGATCCCCACCAGTGACAATAAATCCCCAGCATCAATAGACCCTCCAGCACACCCCTTGCTATTTATTACATTCAGTGCTGGAACTGCATTCCCCCTGAAAAAGTCCCGGCTGTCATAATACAGCCGGCAGCAGGAAATTTTCATCTAATCTTTAGATTCCTCTCATGCAGATGCAGTCCAGCAGGAAAATTCTTAATTTTATCTTTTTTTAATTCTTAATTCTAATCCTTTTACTAAATCGTTTCCTTTGTTTTTTGTATGTTTCTTCCAGATCTGTTTAGTAAGTCGACATAAAACCTACTCTTGGCCTCTGTGCAAGACTGCTCTGTGGCCTTCAGCTGGAGGGGGTCCCTTTGGAAGAACCCCTTCTAAGTACTTGGTGGACTGGCTTTGGTTGGTCCCCCAAGGAGCGGTGGACCCGCTTCAGTTAGTCCCCCCACCCCCACCCCCCCCCAAGGAGCGGTGGACCGGCTTTGGTTGGTCCCCCAAGAAGCGGTGGACCGGCTTTGGTTGGTCCCCCAAGAAGCGGTGGACCGGCTTTGGTTGGTCCCCCAAGAAGCGGTGGACCGGCTTTGGTTGGTCCCCCAAGGAGCGGTGGACCCGCTTCAGTTGGTCCCCCCCCCCCCCAAGGAGCGGTGGACCGGCTTTGGTTGGTCCCCCAAGGAGCGGTGGACCGGCTTTGGTTGGTCCCCCAAGGAGCGGTGGACCGGCTTTGGTTGGTCCCCCAAGGAGCGGTGGACCGGCTTTGGTTGGTCCCCCAAGGAATGGGGTTCACCTGGCTTCAGCCTAGGTAGACCATGGCGTACCATGTCTGGCAGGAGCCTTGTGCCCAGGGGGTTCAGGGTTAGAGGCCCTGTCTCTTCGAAGGATTGGCCATTCTGTACACTTTATTTTGTATGCTTCAGCCCCCACAGGTTTTTGACAAAGCACCGAATCGAGGCGCTAAAAAAAAAAAAAAAAATGATGCTAAAGCACACCTATCCTTCAGGCTGCCATAAGGGCCAACACTGCTGACCTTTTCTGAAAATGCTTGTTGCTGGGCTGTCCCTTTCTTTATATGCAAACTCCTATCCACACTCCAGAACTGGCTGACCCAACGGCTTTCAGTACTAACAATTCATTTGTATTTTCAGAACGCAGGACCCATATTGCTTAGGAAGTTATGTAGATTATTCTTGAGTCGGTTACTTAGAATTATGGAAGTTGAAGGACCAGCTTGACTACCGACTCCGAGCAACTAAGATTTCTCATGACCTGAACACTGATAGTCCTTTGATGTTTGTGAAGTAACATTCTATATTTACTGATAATCGTTCGCCACTTCCTTCAGTAAATGAGTTGGAAGTGTATGAGCCTCCTTGTTCCTGCCATTGGTCCAGGTCCTTGGTTTGTGGATTCTTTAGAATTTTGTGAAATTGAAGGACTGTGACTGGTCCTGGGTGCTGTATGGAATGGTGGTGACTGGTCCTGGGCGCTGTATGGAATGGTGGTGACTGGTCCTGGGCGCTGTATGGAATGGCAGTTACTGGTCCTGGGCGCTGTATGGAATGGCGGTGACTGGTCCTGGGCGCTGTATGGAATGGTGGTGACTGATCCTGGGCGCTGTATGGAATGGCGGTGACTGGTCCTGGGCGCTGTATGGAATGGTGGTGACTGGTCCCAGGCGCTGTATGGAATGGTGGTGACTGGTCCTGGGCGCTGTATGGAATGGCGGTGACTGGTCCTGGGCGCTGTATGGAATGGCAGTGACTGGTCCCTGGCGCTGTATGGAATGGCAGTGACTGGTCCCTGGCGCTGTATGGAATGGTGGTGACTGGTCCCAGGCGCTGTATGGAATGGTGGTGACTGGTCCCGGGCGCTGTATGGAATGGCGGTGACTGGTCCTGGGCGCTGTATGGAATGGCGGTGACTGGTCCCTGGTGCTGTATGGAATGGTGGTGACTGGTCCTGGGCGCTGTATGGAATGGTGGTGACTGGTCCTGGGCGCTGTATGGAATGGCAGTTACTGGTCCTGGGCGCTGTATGGAATGGCGGTGACTGGTCCTGGGCGCTGTATGGAATGGTGGTGACTGATCCTGGGCGCTGTATGGAATGGCGGTGACTGGTCCTGGGCGCTGTATGGAATGGTGGTGACTGGTCCCAGGCGCTGTATGGAATGGTGGTGACTGGTCCTGGGCGCTGTATGGAATGGCGGTGACTGGTCCTGGGCGCTGTATGGAATGGCAGTGACTGGTCCCTGGCGCTGTATGGAATGGTGGTGACTGGTCCCAGGCGCTGTATGGAATGGTGGTGACTGGTCCCGGGCGCTGTATGGAATGGCGGTGACTGGTCCTGGGCGCTGTATGGAATGGCGGTGACTGGTCCCTGGCGCTGTATGGAATGGTGGTGACTGGTCCTGGGCGCTGTATTGAATGGCGGTGACTGGTCCCGGGCGCCGTATGGAATGGTGGTGACTGGTCCTGGGCGCTGTATGGAATGGCGGTGACTGGTCCCGGGGATCGTTCATCACCCGCAGAGGAATGGTGATCGTTTGTCACCCACAGAGGAAGGGGGATGGGATGTGCTGGGTTTTGATTGGTCTCTTTTCCTCACCTTGTATGAGAACAGAAAACTTTCTCTAAGCTTTGAGCACTTTGCTGAATTCTGAGGTCATGTGGGGGCGGGGTTTATCTCTCACTTCCAACAAGCAGTCAGCAGCCTTTTTATTAAAGCCCAACTCCAGGGAAGATGAGAAGATCCCCTTCCAGTAGGGATCCCTCCGCACTGCAAGGGTTCAATCCTCAGGTAGGTCTAGGAGATGGAAATGGGGTCCCCACCTTGAACCCCAACATTTTAGCGGCGCACGGCAATTTTTTATAGTATAAACTATACATATATTCTGCGATTAAATAACATTTCTAATCATATGAAGTTATTCGCAAGAGTTCCCCTTTACATCGGAATCCTCAGAGGTTCCTCTACATCTGGTAGGTGATCTTTGGGGGTGATCTGTAGGCTGTGGGGGGGATCTTTGGGGGTGATCTGTAGGCTGTGGGGGGGATCTTTGGGGGTGATCTGTAGGCTGTGGGAGGTGATCTGTGGGGGGTGATCTGTAGGCCGTGGGGGGGTGATCTATAGGTGATCTGTGTGGGGGGGGTGATCTGTGGGAGGTGATCTGTGGGGGGTGATCTTTGGGGGGGGGGGGTGATCTGTGGGAGGTGATCTGTGGGGGTTGATCTGTGGGGGGGTTATCTGTGGGGGGGGGGGTGATCTGTAGGCTGTGGGAGGTGATCTTTGGGGGTTGATCTGTGGGGGGTGATCTGTAGGCTGTGGGAGGTGATCTTTGGGGGTTGATCTGTGGGGGGGGGGGGGGGGGGATCTGTGGGGGGTGATCTGTAGGCTGTGGGAGGTGATCTTTGGGGGTTGATCTGTGAGGGGGGGGTGATCTGTAGGCTGTGGGAGGTGATCTGTGGGGGGGGTTGATCTGTAGGTTGTGGGAGGTGATCTGTGGGGGGGGTTGATCTGTAGGTTGTGGGAGGTGATCTGTGGGGGGGCTTGATCTGTAGGTGATGTTTGGGGGTGATCTGTAGGTGATTTGGGGGGTGATCTTTGGGGGTGAAAACTGACTGGGGGAAAGTTCCGCTGACATATGGCCGGATGCTACAATTTATAATCCTTTCCAATATCAATCAATTCCCGTTGATGTTTTATTGATGAAGTACCACTATGTAACACTAGAGGGCAGATGATACATTTCCATGTTCTCAGCCATTGGTGGACTTTACATAGCGATCCCAGAGGGACGATCTCAGTCATATAACACATATAATACGGTTTATATAAAATGAAACAAAAAAAAAAAAAAAACAAATCCCAAAACTCAATATTTCGGACAATAAAGAGACAAAGTCCGGCATCCGGCTCGATCGTCAGTTCCGATGAGGAAGAAGACATTCCGGAGGTGCTGGACGTTCGATGTGAGTTCATATTAAACATGGAGATCTCTGGCTCGGGTCAGGCCACTCACAATGGACAGAGCCCCCCCCCTCCCCCTCCCCCGGTAAGTACCCAGAAAAAGAGAATGCACCAATGGAAGCGGCACCAGATAAAGGACACATCGATCGCTCGCTCTCTAATTCCAGCAATGCCCTTCCCTAGACCCCCATCTCTTATTTATCAGGAAGTCCTGATGAAGGGGGCGGAGTTCTCTGGCTCCTGAAATGCGTTGTGTTTTTTTAGTGTAAACGGATACATTCATCGACTCTTTTCGTTCGGTGCGGCGCTCCCTCCATTGGTGAATGTTCTTCTCTGAGGACAGTACGGCGGTGTGAGATCCCGGTATGGCGGACGATCGAAGATTCGATGTCCTCATTGCTCGGTATCGTCACATGTCTGCAGCACTTGGAGCTGTTTGTACTTTTTGGCGAGATCGACGTTCCTTCTTCCTCTCTGGAAGGGATACGACCACAAAATCGCATTCCAGTGATGTCCGAACTTCCTCACCCCGTCCAGCAGGTCTGCGATCTCCTTCCCAGTGAAGTCTTTACGAATCGCTCTTCTGGGATTGGTCAGATCAGAGTTCCTGAGACTCTCTCCCTACAATAGACAAGATCGGCGTTATCTCTTATAGAAATTATTTTATAATCTTCAAAATCATTGAGAATAATAGGAGGAGGCTGGAAATGATCGAATACAATGTAGAGATGACTATATGATGTTCTGTTTGTTCACAGAGAAGCTTTAAAGAGGCTCTTCAGTCATTTTTTCATCTATTAAATCTTCTGCTTTTTTGTTGTTGTTTTATTTTTGGATAGTAAAACATTTTTAACATTTTTTTTTTTTCTGCCAGTAAATCCCTTTCACAGCCCACTTCCTGTTTCCTGTCTGGTCATTGGCCGAGGCTTATGACATCATACACAGCTCTCTCTCTCACGCTCGTGAGAGTTTGCAAGGAAGGGAGGGGGGGATGAGTCATAAGAGGGCCAATGACAGTTGCTGAGCTGGAGGTGTGTGTCTGTGTAAATCCAGGAAGTGAACAGGCAGCAGCTTCAGCTGCCCACAGTTAAAATGGCTGCAGCCAGACTAGGTGGAGGGAGATTTGTGCAGCATATTTGGCAAGTACAGAATCACAGTATATATAAAATAATATGCAAAGTGGTTGGAGGGAAGCTTCAGAATGGCAAAGATGTTTTTATTACAAATTAATGACTGCAGTTCCTCTTTAACCTTCAGCATCCCCAGAGTCTCTATCACAATGTATTCTGTTATTGGTGCTCCTGATCATACAACTGCGCCATCTAGTGACTGAACAAGAGACACACAACCCATCCTCTAGGGATGCAGCTTTCATACATTTCTCAGTGACTCGGACTTGACAACAATAAAGTTTCTGGATCTTAGAATTGTCAGAGAAATGTGAACCACAAAAAACAATTTCACACAAAGAGTGTATATTTTGTGACCGGAGGAGAGCGCAGTCATGGAGCCGGGATCCCCTCCTCCTCCTCGCCCTCCTCCTCCTCCTCATTCACAGAATAGGGCTTCCCTCTGTACACAGGGGAGGGCACATCTGGGAGACAGCCCTGGGCCTATGTTGGTGTATTCGGACCGGACCTGAGATCACTATGAGACAGTTCTGCAATTATTTAGAGTTTATTGACAATTGTAGATCGCCTTCTTGTAACCAGCGTCTGATCTCCAGCTAAGCTGCGTCCTCATTGACTTACAGAGGGAGAGAAGCCGTCCTGACATTACAGGAGCCTATGGAGATGCGCTCCTCATACATGTGCCGCTGTCAGTGACGAACAAGGTGTCGGAGATGGACGAGGTGTTGGTGTCGGAGATGGACGAGATGTCAGAGATGGACGAGATGTCAGAGATGGACGAGGTGTCAGAGATGGACGAGGTGTCAGAGAAGGACGAGATGTTGGAGATGGACGAGGTGTTGGAGATGGACGAGGTGTTGGTGTCGGAGATGGACGAGGTGTCGGAGATGGACGAGGTGTCGGAGATGGACGAGGTGTCGGAGATGGACGAGGTGTTGGAGATGGACGAGGTGTTGGTGTCGGTGATGGACGAGGTGTCGGAGATGGACGAGGTGTTGGTGTCGGAGATGGACGAGATGTCAGAGATGGACGAGGTCTCAGAGATGGACGAGGTCTCAGAGATGGACGAGGTGTCAGAGATGGACGAGGTGTCCAGAGATAGACAAGGTGTCGGAGACGGACGAGGTGTCAGAGATGGACGAGGCCTCAGAGATGGACGAGGCCTCAGAGACGGACGAGGTGTCAGAGATGGACGAGGTCTCAGAGATGGACGAGGCCTCAGAGATGGACGAGGTGTCAGAGATGGACGAGGTGTCAGAGATGGACGAGGTGTCAGAGATGGACGAGGTGTCGGAGATGGACGAGGTGTTGGAGATGGACGAGGTGTCGGAGATGGACGAGGTGTTGGAGATGGACGAGGTGTTGGAGATGGACGAGGTGTTGGAGATGGACAAGGTGTTGGTGTCGGTGATGGACGAGGTGTTGGAGATGGACGAGGTGTCGGAGATGGACGAGGTGTTGGTGTCGGAGATGGACGAGATGTCAGAGATGGACGAGATGTCAGAGATGGACGAGGTCTCAGAGATGGACGAGGTGTCAGAGATGGACGAGGTCTCAGAGATGGACGAGGTCTCAGAGATGGACGAGGTGTCAGAGATGGACGAGGTGTCAGAGATGGACGAGGTGTCAGAGATGGACGAGATGTTGGAGATGGACGAGGTGTTGGAGATGGACGAGGTGTTGGTGTCGGTGATGGACGAGGTGTCGGAGATGGACGAGGTGTTGGTGTCGGAGATGGACGAGATGTCAGAGATGGACGAGGTCTCAGAGATGGACGAGGTCTCAGAGATGGACGAGGTCTCAGAGATGGACGAGGTGTCAGAGATGGACGAGGTGTCCAGAGATAGACAAGGTGTCGGAGACGGACGAGGTGTCAGTCGAGGTGTCAGAGATGGACGAGGTGTCCAGAGATAGACAAGGTGTCGGAGACGGACGAGGTGTCAGTCGAGGTGTCGGAGATGGACAAGGTGTCGGTGTCAGAGATGGACGAGGTGTCGGAGACAGACGAGGTGACGGACGAGGTGTTGGAGACGGACAAGGTGTCTGCGATAGATGAGGTGTCAGTCGAGGTGTCGGAAATGGACGAGGTGTCGGAGATGGGCGAGGTGTCGGAGATGGGCGAGGTGTCGGAGATGGACGAGGTGTTGGAGATGGACGAGGTGTTGGTGTCGGTGATGGACGAGGTGTCGGAGATGGACGAGGTGTTGGTGTCGGAGATGGACGAGATGTCAGAGATGGACGAGGTCTCAGAGATGGACGAGGTCTCAGAGATGGACGAGGTGTCAGAGATGGACGAGGTGTCCAGAGATAGACAAGGTGTCGGAGACGGACGAGGTGTCAGTCGAGGTGTCGGAGATGGACAAGGTGTCGGTGTCAGAGATGGACGAGGTGTCGGAGACAGACGAGGTGACGGACGAGGTGTTGGAGACGGACAAGGTGTCTGCGATGGATGAGGTGTCAGTCGAGGTGTCGGAAATGGACGAGGTGTCGGAGATGGGCGAGGTGTCGGAGATGGACGAGGTGTTGGTGTCGATGATGGACAAGGTGTCGGAGATGGACAAGGTGTCGGAGATGGACGAAGTGTCGGAGATGGACGAAGTGTCGGAGATGGACGAAGTGTCGGAGATGGACGAGGTGTCGGAGACGGACGAGGTGTTGGTGTCGGAGATGGACGAGGTATCGGAGATGGACGAGGTGTTGGTGTCGGAGATGGACGAGGTGTCGGGGATGGACGAGGTGTTGGTGTTGGTGATGGACAAAGTGTCGGAGATGGACGAGATGTTGGTGTCGGTGATGGACGAGGTGTCGGTGATGGACGAGATGTTAGTGTCGGTGATGGATGAGGTGTTGGTGATGGACGAGGTGTCAGTCGTGGTGTCGGAGATGGACGAGGTGTTGGTGTCGTGATGGACGAGGTGTCAGTCGTGGTGTTGGAGATGGACGAGGTGTTGGTGTCGTGATGGACAAGGTGTCGGAGATGGACGAGATGTTAGTGTCGGTGATGGACGAGGTGTCGGTGATGGACGAGGTGTCAGTCGTGGTGTCGGAGATGGACGAGGTGTTGGTGTCGTGATGGACAAGGTGTCGGAGATGGACCAGGTACAGTAAATACTAGAAGGTGGTATGAATGAATGAATGATTTGTATAGTGCTGCTTATGCGAACTGAATCGCCTCAAGGCACTAGATC
The DNA here is from genome assembly GCA_037952925.1 of Lithobates clamitans. Taxonomy (NCBI): domain Eukaryota; kingdom Metazoa; phylum Chordata; class Amphibia; order Anura; family Ranidae; genus Lithobates; species Lithobates clamitans. The sequence goes on from JBBGZY010002858.1 coordinate 21,143, forward strand.
TTTCCTGTGTTGTCCAGCTTCTTAGAAGAGGTAGGTCTTGAGTTTCTTCCTGAAGGCCTCATGGTTTTCTTCCATGCGGATGTGAGTAGGTAGAGCGTTCCATAGCCGTGGTCCTTGGACTGCGAATCTTCGTTCTCCTTTTTGTTTTGTAGCGGGTTTTTTGGATAAGGAGGAGGTTTTGGTTTGAAATTAGAAGATTGCGATTGGGTGTATAGTGCTTTATTTTCTCGCATAGGTATTGAGGAGCGTTTCCTTGTATACATTTGTGGACGAGGCAGAAGGTCTTGAAAGTGATACGATTCGTTACGGTTAGCCAATGTAGGCTCCTCAGGTATGGGGAGATGGATTCCCAGGGTTTTTTCCTGTTAACAGTCTTGCCGCCGTGTTTTAGATGAGTTGCAAGCGCGCAAGCTGATATTGGGGTAGTCCTATGTAGAGTGAGTTTGCGTAGTCAAGTCTGGAATTGATGATTGTTCCTACTGCTGCTTTGTCCTCTTCTGGGATGAAGGGGATGAGTCTACGTAGCAGGCGGAGGAGATGGTGAGATTGGCTGACTACTGATCCTATTTGTGCATCCATTGACATTTCTGAGTCAAAAATGACTCCGAGACTCTTGGCTTTGGTGCTTGGAGAGATGGTCTGTCCAAAGATGGTGGGTGGTGTCCATGGGGTCTTAGTTTTGGAATTTTGATTTGCGTGTAGGTAATGAGAGGACACCCAGTGTATGAGGAATGTGGAGGTCCATGCCATCTACAATCTGACATTCTGTATATAGAGCCGTCAAAATGTACTAATATTTAGGTGAAATTAGATGTAAACATCCCTAAAAGGCGTGCCCCCCCCCCCGCTCAGAGCTGCAGTGAGTCATGTGACCACACTCTCCCGTGTTCTGCAGACCGTCGCCCCTATTATTGGATCTTTTATTATTTTATTCTGTGATGGACTTTGATTGCCATAAATTTCTCCACACTTTCCAAGGTGGGTTGAAATCTTGATACACGATTAAATAGTGCGCTGCGATTCACTTCTATAGATTGTTTAACTTGCCAAACAATTTGAGCCATGCACCTCTGCCAAATAGACCAGCCAGGTCGTTGTTCACATGGTTCTCAGCTGCAGCAAAATCCGCCCTCCCCAGCCTGCTGATTGGCTCATGAATAAGCCTAGATTCACACTGGGGCGATTTCTCATGTCAAATCGGTGGCTATTGCTTGCATTCCTAAAAAGTTCCTGTACTACTTTTGGTGACTCCGGGGGGAATTTGTATAGAGTTCTGTGCAGGACCCGCCTTCTGTGTGAATCGGGGCTGACGGACTATAAGACGGGATTTCATTTCATACATTCCTGTAGTATTCAAGTTCAGCTTTAAATGAAGACCATCTGACTTTTCTGCATGCGCATGTGAGTTTGCCGTATGACCGGCGGGTACAATCAGGTCTGGATGATTCCACTGACCATTTAGTTCTCTACAAAGACCAGACACAGCACCAGTATAATGTAAAGATTAGGTAGCCAGGTTTAGGTTGGGGGAGGTGAACATGATGCTTTGGGGTGGTTTCTCTGATAAAGGTTCAGGCCGACTTTGCCGCATTGAGGAGCCAATGGACGGGGCCATGTATTGTAAGATCTTGGAGGAGAACCTTCTTCCCTCACCCAGAACACTGAAGATGGGTCATGGATGGGTCTTCCAGCATGACAATGACCCAAAACATACCACCAAGGCAACAAAGCAGTGGCTCAAGAAGAAGCACATGACCCGGCCAATCCCCAGACGACGTCCATTCGTGACGAAACGCGTAGGGAGGAGCCTACGACGGTGACGTCATCACGTTCTTAGACGGGCTTTGCAGTACAGGAAGTGAACCGCGGCACACAGAGACACCGCTGCTGTGTTTGATGCCTTTTATGCCATATTGATTCTGCTAAATTGTAAGTGCAACTATTTTATTTTAATTAAAAAACCTTTTATCATACGTTATTGCGCTATGGATCTGTTCTGCTTTCTATTTCCGGTCATGGTCGAGTGTTTAAGTTATTGGTCCCGCTCTGTACCTGTGGTTTTGGGAGACCATAATCCCTGTGCTGGGCGAGACTGCTGTAATAGTAGTCATCGCTGTTTGGTAAGCAGACCTTACTCACACACTCCTTGGTGGATCATCTAATTCTTATCACACCTCTCCTGGATGAGGGTTTTTTCCTTCTTTGTTTATGGACTTTAATATGTTTTTGGACTATCACATATATTGTTTTAAAAAAAAATTTTCACATGTTAAAGTCTTTTTTGCTTGATTGATTCCACTTATGCATCGATTATTTGATATGATGTCACTTGGTGGGTTCTCATTCATTATGTTTTATTTACATATATAGCGCTGCATTTTTTTGTTTATTATATCTTGGGAGTCAGATACGGGACTTTTATAGGTGCTGGCAGCTTTTTCTCTTTCACAACTGTTTGTTTATGTTCTAAGTCTGAGCGCAGCTTTGACTCTATTTGGGGTTTATATTATAACTTAATCCTATAGAAAATGTATGGAGGAGATGAAACTTCGAGGTGCCAAGAAACCTTCAGGATTTAGAGAAGATCTGTAAAGAAGAGAAAATCCCTCCTGAGATGTGTGGAAACTGATCACCACCTACAAGAAACGTCTGACCTCTGTGATCACCAACAAGGGTTTCTCCACCAACTACTAAGGGGAGCAAATACTTATTTTACTCCATTTATAACATTTGTATTGTGTGTTTTTTCTGGATTTTTGGTTGATATTCTGTCTCTATCATATAAAATACACCTATGATAAAAATTATAGACCCTTCATTTCTATGTAAGGGGGCAAAACTTACACAATCTGTAGGAGAGACGATCGTTATTTTCCCCCCACTGTATGGCCTGCCTCAGATCCAATGTGTTCAGCAGGAAGTTCTCTCACCCCAGACAATGGAAGGTAGCAGGAAATAGTTAATGAGGAATGAGCTCCATAGCGGGGGGAGGGGGGGGTCTAAAGTATAATATTACATTCTGCAGCCACAACTTTCTACCCCAAAGAGATGATTTCATCATCAGATGACTTCTGGATATCAGCCCCCCCCCCCCCACCTCCATGGCCCCGCTGATTGTAATCCACATCAATAAACTTCTACATTGAAGATCAATGGATTTCTCTACCTGATCTCTCGTAGACTCGATCTCATTATTGATCATTTCCTGGATAATTCCGGATGATCCTTTCCGATGCTCCAAGTTTAAATCCGATTTTCTTACTGAAAAAAACAACCCCATGAATACAATGGAAGAGCTTTCCTATTAGTATCCAGTGACTATCGATTGAAATCCTGGAAGCTTCACAGAAAACTGTTTAATTGTTTCTTATCTAGAGAAAGGAACTTCTATGATTATCACCCAGCGGTGGGGGAAGGGAGGAGAAGTGATGGGGGAAGGAAGTTCCAGATTTGTAGGACCATTAAATCATTTTTTGCAATGTGTTGCTCCACAAATGAGAATTTGGAATCAGATATGTGATGTTAGGTAAATACAGTCAGATCCATAAATATTGGGACATGGACACAATTCTAATCTTTTTGGCTCTATACACCACCACAATGGATTTGAAATGAAATGAACAAGATGTGCTTCAACTGCAGACTTACAGCTTTAATTTGACGGTATTTACATCCAAATCAGGTGAATGGTGTAGGAATTACAACAGTTTGTAGATGTGCCTCCCACTTTTTAAGGGACCAAAAGTAATGGGACAGATTAACAATCATCTATCAAACTTTCACTTTTTAATACTTGGTTGCAAATCCTTTGCAGTCAATGACAGCCTGAAGTCTGGAACACATAGACATCACCAGACGCTGGGTTTCATCCCTGGTGATGCTCTGCCAGGCCTCTACTGCAACTGTCTTCAGTTCCTGCTTGTTCTTGGGGCATTTTCCCTTCAGTTTTGTCTTCAGCAAGTGAAATGCATGCTCAATCGGATTCAGGTCAGGTGATTGACTTGGCCATTGCATAACATTCCACTTCTTTCCCTTAAAAAACTCTTTGGTGGCTTTCGCAGTATGCTTCGGGTCATTGTCCATCTGCACTGTGAAGCGCCGTCCAATGAGTTCTGAAGCATTTTGCTGAATATGAACAGATAATATTGCCCGAAACACTTCAGAATTCATCCTGCTGCTTTTTTCAGCAGTCACATCATCAATAAATACAAGAGAACCAGTTCCATTGGCAGCCATACATGCCCATGCCATGACACTACCACCACCATGCTTCACTGATGAGGTGGTATGCTTTGGATCATGAGCAGTTCCTTTCCTTCTCCATACTCTTCTATTCCCATCACTCTGGTACAAGTTGATCTTGGTCTCATCTGTCCATAGGATGTTGTTCCAGAACTGTGAAGGCTTTTTTAGATGTTGTTTGGCAAACTCTAATCTGGCCTTCCTGTTTTTGAGGCTCACCAATGGTTTACATCTTGTGGTGAACCCTCTGTATTCACTCTGGTGAAGTCTTCTCTTGATGGTTGACTTTGACACACATACACCTACCTCCTGGAGAGTGTTCTTCATCTGGCCAACTGTTGTGAAGGGTGTTTTCTTCACCAGGGAAAGAATTCTTCAGTCATTTACCACAGTTGTTTTCCGTGGTCTTCTGGGTCTTTTGGTGTTGCTGAGCTCACCGGTGCGTTCTTTCTTTTTAAGGATGTTCTAAACCAGGGGTCTCAAACTGGCGGCCCTCCAGCTGTTGAGAAACTACAAGTCCCATGAGGCATTGCAAGGCTGACAGTTACAAACATGACTCCCTCAGGCAGAGGCATGATGGGACTTGTAGTTCCGCAACAGCTGGAGGGCCACCAGTTTGAGACCCTTGTTCTAAACAGTTGATTTGGCCACACCTAATGTTTTTGCTATCTCTCTGATGGGTTTGTTTTTTTCAGCCTAATGATGGCTTGCTTCACTGATAGTGGATCTCATATTGAGAGTTGACAGCAACAGATTCCAAATGCAAATAGCATACTTGAAATGAACTCTGCTCCTTGTAAATGGGATAATGAGGGAATAACACACACCTGGCCATGGAACAGCTGAGCAGCCAATTGTCCCATTACTTTTGGTCCCTTAAAAAGTGGGAGGCACATATACAAACTGTTGTAATTCCTACACCGTTCACCTGATTTGGATGTAAATACCCTCAAATTAAAGCTGAAAGTCTGCAGTTAAAGCACATCTTGTTCATTTCATTTCAAATCCATTGTGGTGGTGTATAGAGCCAAAAAGATTAGAATTGCGTTGATGTCCCAATATTTATGACTGTACATGACGCGTCACGTGTCAGTGAATGATGTATGGATAGAGATCTCCCCCGACAACGTCTTCATCTCCGACTTCTGGACTGTAAAGTCCATGTTTGTATACAAAGCAGCCCGGCTCTTCTTCTAGTTCTACTTCTAGTGCCATCCGGATCAACAACCTACTTCTGGGCTCCTACGTTTACCTTCCCCTATCTAAGTGATTGGGGGAGGGGGGGCAAAACTGTCAGCAATGTAGAATGTAGGCATGCAGATTTTAAAGTAGTAATAATAATAAGAGAATAACGGGCATTTTGGTGGAATACTAACATTGTGGGAAGCGCTCTGTATGGGCGGGATCTCGCTCCTCCTCCTCCAGTCTCTTCGGATCTCGCTCCTCCTCCTCCAGTCTCTTCGGATCTAGCTCCTCCTCCTCCAGTCTCTTCGATTCTCGCTCCTCCTCCTCCAGTCTCTTCGGATCTCGCTCCTCCTCCTCCAGTCTCTTCGGATCTCGCTCCTCATCCTCCAGTCTCTTCGGATCTAGCTCCTCCTCCTCCAGTCTCTTCGATTCTCGCTCCTCCTCCTCCAGTCTTTTCGGATCTCGTTCCTCCTCCTCCAGTCTCTTCCTTATTGGTTTCAGCAGAATACCTGCAACATCCACATCCAACCTCCACATTACTTTACATTCAGCCAAAGAAGAAATATTTTGTGTTTTTACATTCATTCCTTTTCCCACTTTTTTGTCCAATCAGCAATAATAGTAAAATATTAAAGTCCAACTCCAGGAGATGGAAATCAGTTTTATCTTGTTAAACTTCTAAGGCCTGAGGCCCCTTTCACAGGTGCGGACAGTTTTCGGATGAAATACGGACATACATGCATCCCTATGGGATAGCGGGTGTCAGCGGATATCATCTGGCCCTGCTATGGTCCGATTCTGCAGGAAAATTCTATTTTTCTATCCGTCTGCAGAGCGGATCGGATGAACTTTGACAGACAGTCCGTGTTCATCCGATCCCTCCCATAGGGGAGGGAGGAGATCTGACAGGGCGGTCCCAGCACAATGGAGCCACCCCCGATGAGCAAGCGGATGTTCATTTTGTATTTTTAACACATTTGTAAAGATTGCACACAAACTTCTCTCACGTTGTCATTATGGGGGATTGTTTGTAGAATTTTGAGGAAAATAATGAATTGAATCTATTTTGGAATAAGGCTGTAACATAACAAAATGTGGAAAAAGTGAAGCGCTGTGAGTACTTTCCGGATGCATTGTACAATCTCTTCCTGCCCTCAGGCTCGGTTCACACTGGAAATGGCCGCGGATCGCACGGAAACGCTTGTGCTCGATGTTCTCCATTTCAGGGATGAATCTTTCCTGAATTCGGCCCAGAGATGGAGGTAGACGCACGGCGTTTCTGTGCAGTGCGCTCCGCGGCCGCCCCGGAGATGTGTGAACCGGTTCCATAGAGAGCTCCATAGAGAGCTCCATAGAGAAATCCATAGAGAAATCCATAGAGACCTCCATAGAGAGCTCCATAGAGAAATGCATAGAGACCTCCATAGAGACCTCCATAGAGAGCTCCATAGAGACCTCCATAGAGACCTCCATAGAGAAATCCATAGTGAACTCCCTAGAGAGCTCCATAGAGAACTCCATAGAGAGCTCCATAGAGACCTCCATAGAGAAATCCATAGTGAAATCCATAGAGACCTCCATAGAGAGCTCCATAGAGAGGTCCATAGAGAGCTCCATAGAGACCTCCATAGAGAAATCCATAGAGAACTCCATAGAGAAATCCATAGAGAACTCCATAGAGAAATCCATAGTGAACTCCATAGAGACCTCCATAGAGAACTCCATAGAGAACTCCATAGAGAAATCCATAGAGAGCTCCATAGAGAACTCCATAGAGAACTTCATAGAGAAATCCATAGAGAAATCCATAGAGAACTGCATAGAGAGCGCCATAGAGAACTCCGTAGAGAACTCCATAGAGAAATCCATAGAGAGCTCCATAGAGAACTCCATAGAGAGCTTCATAGAGAAATCCATAGAGAAATCCATAGAGAACTGCATAGAGAGCGCCATAGAGAACTCCGTAGAGAACTCCATAGAGAAATCCATAGAGAGCTCCATAGAGAACTCCATAGAGAGCTTCATAGAGAAATCCATAGAGAAATCCATAGAGAACTCCATAGAGAGCTCCATAGAGACCTCCATAGAGAACTCCATAGAGAGCTCCATAGAGACCTCCATAGAGAACTCCATAGAGAGCTCCATAGAGACCTCCATAGAGAAATCCATAGAGAGCTTCATAGAGAAATCCATAGAGAACTCCATAGAGACCTCCATAGAGAGCTCCATAGAGAAATCCATAGAGAACTCCATAGAGACCTCCATAGAGAGCTCCATAGAGAAATCCATAGAGAGCTCCATAGAGAACCCCATAGAGAGCTCCATAGAGAACCCCATAGAGACCTCCATAGAGACCTTCATAAAGAAATCCATAGAGAACTCCATAGAGAACTCCATAGAGACCTCCATAGAGAGCTTCATAAAGAAATCCATAGAGAGCTCCATAGAGAGATCCATAGAGAGCCGGTCACATTCTCCTGATATGAGGGGAAAGCCTCATCCATCCACATAGGTGTGACCCCGGCCTTAATGACGGTTTTCTATCACAGACGGGGGTGATCTCTGATATTATGTGGTCAGTTTATATGTAGATTGAGCTCAGTAGATATAATCCTATAATTCTGACTTCCAGACATCTCGGGAACCCTTCCCTGAACACTCACCATGTGGGAGACGTTCTCTCTGGAGAGATTGCCCCGCCTCCTTTCTTCCTGTTCTAAGGGGTGTCAGCGAGAAACCTGCATCACACAAACACGAGTTGTATGTCAGCCAAAGATATTCATTTTCCTATCACTATACAACATTCGCTGCAAAGTCGCACTCTAATCGATCGTTTACATTTCACTTCAACACACAATAAGGCGCCTATCGCTGCACTGCACTTCTCCGATGTGTGTTCAGTGCTTTCTTCAAGCTTTAATGAAGTTTGGCAAATGCCCTGTGTGTGGTGATTTTTGATTTGTTTTAAAGGGGTCCAATAGAATCCCAGCTCAGTGGTGCCCCCAATCAGCAGACCCCCAGCTTATTAGTACCCTTGTTCAGCAGATCCCCCACTCAGTAGTATCCCCCAGCTCTGCAGATCCCCCGCTCAGTAGTATCCCCAGCTCTGCAGATCCCCCACTCAGTAGTAGTAACCCCCAGCTCTGCCGATCCCCCACTCAGTAGTAACCCCCAGCTCTGCTGATCCCCCGCTCAGTAGTATCCCCTAGCTCTGCTGATCCCCCGCTCAGTAGTAACCCCCAGCTCTGCTGATCCCCCGCTCAGTAGTATCCCCTAGCTCTGCTGATCCCCACTCAGTAGTAGTAACCCCCAGCTCTGCAGATCCCCCACTCAGTAGTATCCCCCAGCTCTGCTGATCCCCACTCAGTAGTAGTAACCCCCAGCTCTGCTGATCCCCCGCTCAGTAGTAACCCCCAGCTCTGCTGATCCCCCGCTCAGTAGTAACCCCCAGCTCTGCTCATCCCCCACTCAGTAGTGACCCCCAGCTCTGCTGATCCCCCGCTCAGTAGTAACCCCCAGCTCTGCTGATCCCCCACTCAGTAGTAACCCTCAGCTCTGCTGATCCTCTGATTTGCTGATCCCCCTCTCTCTCCGGTCCCCGCTCACTTCCCGCTATGCTGCTCCCACGCTGCTCACCACGTGTGACATCTGCTGGTCATTCTTGCTCCAGTTCCCCAGCTCTGCTGATCCTCTACCATTCAGTCCTCTATCTCCACTCACCTTCTGCTATAGCTTTCCCGGACCCCAGGAATCGCCTTCCTGCTGCTCCACACTGCACACCAGATGTGACGTCTGCACCAGACACTCCCAGAATATCTACACATGAACCGGAAGTGACTACTAATGACGTCTTTCTGGTTCGCTTGTTGGTTTCCTAGTGCATCCTGGGATATCTCATACCTGCAATCAGGGGAGTTGCTAGGTCTACAAAAGATCTGTGGCTAGAGCCCATAGCAGAGTAGTATATAATATACGTGTGTGTGTATATATATATCCCCAGAGACCCCCCCCTTGTATCAGGGTCTCCAGAGAGCCCCCCTTACATTATGGTCCTTAGAGAGCCTCCACCTTAAATCAGGGTCCCCAGAGAGCCCCCCCTTACATCAGGGTCCCCAGAGAGCCTCCCCCTTGCATCAGGGTCTCCAGAGAGCTCCCCTTACATTATGGTCCTTAGAGAGCCTCCACCTTAAATCAGGGTCCCCAGAGAGCCCCCCCTTACATCAGGGTCCCCAGAGAGCCTCCCCCTTGCATCAGGGTCCCCAGAGAGCCCCCCCCCCTTACATCAGGGTCCCCAGAGAGCCTCCCCCTTGCATCAGGGTCTCCAGAGAGCTCCCCTTACATTATGGTCCTTAGAGAGCCTCCACCTTAAATCAGGGTCCCCAGAGAGCCCCCCCCCTTACATCAGGGTCTCCAGAGAGCCTCCCCTCCCCTTCGGGACCCCTGCAGAGACTCTGGGCTATGGGCCCCAGATTTGGGGCTATAGCCCCAAAAGCCACCCCCTAGCGACGCCACTGCCTGCAATACCTCCAAAACAAAGCGAAGCTAAAGCTGAATAAAAGCCCCTCAAAAGCCGCAGGTGCTGAAAACGAGCGTTGTCATAGACTTCTATGGAGCGTTTGGAGACGCTCTGAAGCACCAAGAAAGTGACACGGAGATTATTTTTGGAGTGAAGCAAACACAACATGTGACCAGGACTGTAAGGAGCCATTTTATTTAGTGGGAGGGGCTTTGATTGCCATTCAGAGCGCTTTAAAAAGCGTCCAATGCCACATTCTGAAGCGAATGTAAACAAGGCCTAACTTTTGTCAAAATTGTCTGAAAACTTGTGTGTGTGGCCTGGAGTGACGAGGTCAGAGAGCCTGGAAAGTAGCATTTTCAGAAAGAGGCCAACAATGGCAGCCCAATTATCGAGCTTCCTTGAAGACTGAGGGAGGGGTGACAGGCTCAAACCTCCCACAAATGATATTTGTACTGGGCTCACACCTATACATACAAGTTATTATGTGTGTTATCACATGTGCACCATGGCGCATTCATCATTCTAAATGGCACCCAACACATGTATGCAGTATAAACGCATCTCCACTACAGAGAGCCGCTACACACATGGGAACGATCAGTGCGTTATGAGCCAGAAATAATGCGGGGAGGTTTTTTGCATGTTGAGGCCGATTGCCTTCATACAAAGTACATCGACACACTGAAAATGTACAGAAGTGTGCTGACGGGTCTGAGGCTCACCTTAATGTAGCTGTTGGAAAAGTTAAAGTATCTCTCTAGAGAAATCTCTTTTAGTTTCGGATTGAGTGGAGACGAGTTGGACCCCCTGTCAAGTTTTTAATACGATCCAGAGTCCCCTATGGAAAGATTTGCCCCTTTGTTTGCCCTGGTGACACTTGTCAGAGAGGAAGAGAGAGGGAAATCCAAACTTTTAGAGTTGTCCCCAAAACAAGAATAAAGCTTCCAATGGGAACGGCCAACTGTCTAAGGGGGAAGAGTTCCTTCACCTTCAGAGATCTCCTTTAAGTTCTTGTTGCACCTCTGGGACAGGAAGTGGTGGGAAATGTCTCCGCTGGTACACAGATGGCAAAAATACCTCTTACATAGTTGGTAAAGTAGAATAAAGACAATAGTCCATCCAGTTCTACCTGTGTAGGTGTGTCAGTGTCAATAATCATTTCTTATATCTCTGTATGTTTTGTTCTTTAAGATGCGCATCCAAGAGTCTTCTAAACATATCAATATCTGACACCACCAATTGTGGAAGAGAGTTCTACATTCTTACCACCCTGACAGTGATAGACCCCCCTACACAGCTTAAGGTTAAACCGCTTCCCCTCCAACCTCATTGTGTGGCCCCGTTTCCTCTCACACCCCGTCAGATTGAATAGCTTTTTTCCTATGCTGGGATCACCATTGAGATATTTGTAAATCTCTATTATGTCCCCTCTCAGCGTCTTTTCTAAAGCGAGAATACATTTAGTGCTTGGAGTTGCTCCTTGTATTTGAGATTCTCCAATCCCCTTATTAATTGAATTGCCCTTCTCTGGACTCTCTCCAGCTCCAGCACATCCTTTTTGAGGACTGGTGACCAGAACTGGACAGAATACTCCAGGTGCAGCCGGACCAGAGTTTTATAAAGTGGCAGGATTATCGTTTTATCTCTGGAGTGAATCCCCTTTATTATGCATGCTAACATTCTGCCGGCTTTGGTAGGTGCGGCTTGACATTGCAGGGCCCTCAGATCTTTCTCCATCCTTGATTCCACCAGAAGTTCTCTATCTGAAGGAACAGGGTTCTCTGGGCTGAGTTCCTGGTTCTGCACACCTCCTGTGGTCATTAGGAGGGACTCCCAGTCTTCCAGCATTTATTTTTCACGTTCATCCTTCCTGCTGGATTTCTAGTTATGTTCTATTATAGAGAATGTAAAGGGAGCAGCTGGACCACACAAAGGTGGGTGGAGATACCCGAAACTCCTAGGTGGATGAGAAGAGAAACCATAGCAGGGAGAAGACCTTTGGGAAGTCAGGAGATGGATCAGCTCCAGGATCCACCTATAACTCAAATGTTACTTTTCAGTGGCTTGGCCTTTTATCTTTGGCTGGCTGTTCCATGTGACCAAATACACAAACGATATTGAATTGGTGGGTTTTCTAGCCACAGTAACCAATCAGATTTCAGTTAGTGAAAAAAGATGGCAGCTTGGTTGCTGTGGGTTACTGTATTTCCCTAAATGCGTTCAGTTGTAAATCGTATGTTTTACTTGGATGTCTGGTAGAATGGTGGAGATTGGAATTTGTATTTTCCTTCACTCACACATCGGGGAATCGTTCTTGTCAGTGGCAGGTCAGGAAGACAAGAGGATGATAAATAGGGAACTGAATTCCAGCTGCTATAGTGAAATATTATGCAGCTGCAAAGACCAAAGAAATGCTTTTTACTTGTTCTGTTGAATAGGATGTATTTGGCTCCTGCTGGGAGGTCTGGACCTTATTCCATCTAGCATACACCAGTCGCCATGGTAACTGCCAGCATATTTACATGAAGTCCCTGACAACTTATAGCTGGACCTTCACTTCTTCCCTGCTATGACAACGCATGCATCAGCAGGATCCGGGGGAAGATTGCAAATGATTGAAGTACATCAGCCATCCGCAAACTACTAAAAGCACAGATTGAGGAGCGCAGAGTTCAGTGACTACGGGGGAGGGGGGGACGTTAATTTTGTAGCTTGCTGTATCTGTGTGATAACAGACAAATAGATTTCTTCCTGTTACCAGATAATCCCGAGCTGGCTGTTATGTGTCCAGAAACCTGACAAAGGTAAAACATCTGTGCCCATCACCTCTCTGCCTTCTTTGTAGGGCTAATCAACATGGGTGCCGAAAAATGGGCGCCTTTCAAATCCATACCACCAATCTGCATGCAGCTCTACTATAGGCAATGTGCCCATAGACATGGGGGGAGGGGGGTGTGAACTTTATCAGCAGTATTCAGCTGCCCGGAGAAGTTTCTGATGTAAGCTATAGAATTGTGGTGGAAGTGAGAAATCATGTGCAACCAGAATGTCACATTTTTCATGCAATTATTGCCAGCAGCTGAAGCACCCAAAGCTCCCATGAGGCCTGAAGATCCACCTGATAGAAACTGGAAAACGTGTGAATAGAGCACCAGGTGGCAGCCTTGCAAATCAGAGATACAGATGCTTGATGATGAAAAGCCCAAGAAACGCCAACAGTCCTGGTGGAATGACCTTTGATGGGGAATGGAGAAACACTTTTCTCAAGAGCGTAGGTCCTGGAGGTAAGTCGTTGAATCGACCTGGCAATGGTGGAGCATGATGTCCTCTACTGAAACCAGATAGAACATAAAAGGAATAGAGGCTGTAGCTGCCAAGCAGACAATGACAGACCTAACCACATTCAAACAGTGTCATGTTTGTCATGTTTTTTTAAGGAGGACAGAAGAACGGGAGGACAATGTCCTGACTGAGGTGAAAAGAAGAGACCACCTTAGGTAAAAAGGAAGGTATTGGTCTCAAACCACCTTGTCCAAAACAAGAAAAGGCTCTTTATAAGAAGTTGCTAGACGTGATGGCAAATAGGAAGGCAACCTTACAAGTGAGGTCCTCCAAAGAAATGTCTTTAATTTGTTCAAAGAGGGACATCAGAGGAGCATAGAGAACAAGGCTGAGATCCCAGAAAGGAACTCCAGAAAGGAAAGGTCTTGATTAAGGATTGCAAGGCAAGAGGTTTCTGGAAGAGGATAGATAAGGTATAAACCTTTCCCTTGTGGGTACTCGGGGGCCACATGCTGGTCAAAACCAGACTGAAGAAAGGCCAAAATATGTGTGACAGTATTATATGGGGTTCAGCCATCTGTCCTTGCACCATGCAACAAAGGCCTTCCATGTGAGATGGTAAATATTGCGGGAGTTGGAGAATACCTGAATCAGAGATACTCCTATCATTTAGGACTTGGGTTTCCATAGCCATGACATTAATGTCAGTGACTGAAGTAGCATGGAACAGGTGCTTTGGGCCAGATAGCCTGGTCTGTTTGCAAGGGGCCAGGGCTCGTCTGCTTGTAGTCTGAATATGTCTGTGTACCATGTTCTCTTGGGCCAGTTTGGTGTAATGAGAATCACCAGGACCCTTTCCTATCTTGCGCAGCAGTCGAGTGAAGCTCGTTATCCGGATGGAAGGCATAAACCAGTTGGAATTGAGTCCAAGGAATCACCACAGCATCTACTGCATAAGCTAGAGGACCCTTGACCTTGGCTACAAACTTGTTCAGCTTATTATTGAACCCGGAGGCCAGGATGTCCACATCAGGTTTTCCCCATGTTTGACTGAGATTCTGAAAGATCTCGGAGTGCAGACACCACTCCCCAGGTCTAGGCATTGGTGGCTTAGGAAGTCTGCTTGCAAATTGTCTACTCCAGGAATTTGGACTGCTGAGAGAGCTAGAATGTAATTTTCCACACAGGCTAGAATCAGACTTGTTTCTCTTATAGGGCAGCTAGACTTCTGGGGCCCCTTTTGATTTAAGTTGTGGCATTGTCTGATTGTACCCTATATGTGTGACCTTGCAGAAGAGAGGTCCAATGATGGATGTAGAGATTTTCTGATGGCTCTCAGTTCCAGAATGTTGGTGGGGAGTTTTGATTCCTGCGGTGACCATGTCTCTTGGAAAGTCAGGGAGTTGTAAACTCGGCCTTAGCCTGTAAGGCTGGCATCATTACCACATGTGAAGGATGACATGTAAAGCAATGCCTTTCCCAGTTCCAGGACAGGATTGGAGGTCTACCAAGCCAGGGAGATCTTGGTTTGGCTGGACAGAAGCATTGGGGAATCCAAGGATTGGATTTGCTTGTTACACTTCTTAAGTATGTTGGATTGAAGAGGCTGGGAGTGAAACTGAGCAAAGGAACTGCCTAGGAGCCACCAAGAGGCCCAGAACCCTTTATGCAGAAGGAAAGTGAGGGGTGTTATGCTAGAAGGTAAAAATAAAGGCAAATAAAACAAGAAAACAAATGTAGCCATCGCATCGAAGATCTGCAATATTTTAAATTTTTGTTCTTGTGTTACATACACTTTAACATTTTGTTACGTAGCTAATTGCAGATTCTGGTAATATTAGCAGCCATGTCAGGCTAGCAAAAGGCAACGGAAACAGGGAGTGCTAAAAACTCCATTGGAATTATTATACAGGAAGTCAGCTCTGCCTAGAGCAGTGGTCTCCAACCTGCGGACCCTTGCTTGCCTTTATCCAGCCCTTGGAGCACTAATCCTCCCACTGATACCAATGATGGGGCACTAATCCTCCCACTGATACCAATGATGGGGCACTAATCCTCCCACTGACACCAATGATGGGACACTATTCCTCCCACTGACACCAATGATGGGACACTATTCCTCCCACTGATACCAATGATGGGGCACTAATCCTCCCACTGATACCAATGATGGGGCACTATTCCTCCCACTGACACCAATGATGGGACACTATTCCTCCCACTGATACCAATGATGGGACACTATTCCTCCCACTGACACCAATGATGGGACACTATTCCTCCCACTGATACCAATGATGGGGCACTATTCCTCCCACTGATACCAATGATGGGGCACTATTCCTCCCACTAACACCAATGATGGGACACTATTCCTCCCAGTGACACCAATGATGGGGCACTATTCCTCCTCCTTAAGATTCATTATTTTGTTTGTATACTTCAGGTTCTTTCTCCAAGACAAGATAGCACTTTGGAATTACAGACACATTTAATGTGCATCAGGTAAATATAAAACTGATTTTACTGTTATGAGGGGTGTAGATTCTGGTGGCGCTCAGTAATTTCCTTAATTCGGCTTTATATCGCTCCTCCGTCTGTAGAACGATTCTGTGGTTGTCACATAAGTGGGGGCATTTCTGTAAGATGTTGCTGCAGTTTCTGCTATTCATGGACAACCCTGTCACCAGGCAGCCTGGAAAACGGACAGGATCATGGCACAAAATTCCACTCAATCATCTATGGAAATCATCTACGCGGACACACAATCATCTACGGGGGACACACAATCATCTACGGGGGACACACAATCATCTACGTGGGACACACAATCATCTACGGGGGACACACAATCATCTACGGGACACACACAATCATCTACGGGGACACACAATCATCTACGCGGACACACAATCATCTACGGGGGACACACAATCATCTACGGGGGACACACAATCATCTACGGGGGACACACAATCATCTACGGGGGACACACAATCATCTACGGGGACACACAATCATCTACGGGGGACACACAATCATCTACGGGGACACACAATCATCTACGGGACACACACAATCATCTACGGGGACACACAATCATCTACGCGGACACACAATCATCTACGGGGGACACACAATCATCTACGTGGGACACACAATCATCTACGGGGACACACAATCATCTACACGGACACACAATCATCTACGGGGGACACACAATCATCTACAGGGACACACAATCATCTACGTGGGACACACAATCATCTACGGGGACACACAATCATCTACGCGGACACACAATCATCTACGGGGGACACACAATCATCTACGGGGACACACAATCATCTACGGGGACACACAATCATCTACGGGGGACACACAATCATCTACGGGGACACACAATCATCTACGCGGACACACAATCATCTACGGGGGACACACAATCATCTACGGGGACACACAATCATCTACGGGGACACACAATCATCTACGGGGGACACACAATCATCTACGGGGGACACACAATCATCTACGGGGGACACACAATCATCTACGGGGACACACAATCATCTACGGGGACACACAATCATCTACGCGGACACACAATCGTCTACGGGGGACACACAATCGTCTACGGGGACACACAATCGTCTACGGGGACACACAATCGTCTACGGGGACACACAATCGTCTACGGGGGACACACAATCGTCTACGGGGGACACACAATCGTCTACGGGGGACACACAATCGTCTACGTGGGACACACAATCGTCTACGGGGACACACAATCGTCTACGGGGGACACACAATCGTCTACGGGGGACACACAATCGTCTACGGGGGACACACAATCGTCTACGGGGGACACACAATCATCTACGTGGGACACACAATCATCTACGTGGGACCCACAATCATCTACGGGGACACACAATCATCTACGTGGGACACACAATCGTCTACGGGGCACACACAATCGTCTACGGGGGACACACAATCGTCTACGTGGGACACACAATCGTCTACGGGGGACACACAATCATCTACGGGGGACACACAATCATCTACGGGGGACACACAATCATCTACGTGGGACACACAATCATCTACGGGGGACACACAATCATCTACGTGGGACACACAATCATCTACGGGGACACACAATCATCTACGGGGACACACAATCATCTACGTGGGACACACAATCGTCTACGGGGGACACACAATCGTCTACGGGGGACACACAATCGTCTACGGGGACACACAATCATCTACGGGGACACACAATCATCTACGGGGGACACACAATGATATCAGTCATCATCTCCTTGTTCTGATCTCGGTCCTCGTCTCCTTGTTCTGATCTCGGTCATCGTCTCCTTGTTCTGATCTCAGTCATCATCTCCTTGTTCTGATCTCAGTTATCGTCTCTTTGTTCTGATCTCAGCAGTCATCTCCTTGTTCTGATCTCAGTCACCATCTCCTTGTTCTGATCTCAGTCACCATCTCCTTGTTCTGATCTCAGTCATCATCGTCTCCTTGTTCTGATCTCAGTCATCGTCTCCCTGTTCTGATCTCAGTCATCGTCTTTTTGTTCTGATCTCAGTCACCGTCTCCTTGTTCTGATCTCAGTCGTCGTCTCCTTGTTCTGATCTCAGTCGTCGTCTCCTTGTTCTGATCTCAGTCATCTCCTTGTTCTGATCTTGGTCATCGTCTCCTTGTTCTGATCTCAGTCGTTATCTCCTCGTTCTGATCTCAGTCATCGTCTCCTCGTTCTGATCTCAGTCATCGTCTCCTTGTTCTGATCTTAGTCATCATCGTCTCCTTGTTCTGATCTCAGTCATCATCGTCTCCTTGTTCTGATCTCAGTCATCATCGTCTCCTTGTTCTGATCTCAGTCATCATCGTCTCCTTGTTCTGATCTCAGTCATCATCGTCTCCTTGTTCTGATCTCAGTCATCATCGTCTCCTTGTTCTGATCTCAGTCATCATCGTCTCCTTGTTCTGATCTCAGTCATCATCGTCTCCTTGTTCTGATCTCAGTCATCATCGTCTCCTTGTTCTGATCTCAGTCATCATCGTCTCCTTGTTCTGATCTCAGTCATCGTCTCCTTGTTCTGATCTCAGTCATCATCTCCTTGTTCTGATCTCAGTCATCATCGTCTCCTTGTTCTGATCTCGGTCATCGTCTCCTTGTTCTGATCTCAGTCATCGTCTCCTTGTTCAGAACTCGGTCATCGTCTCCTTGTTCTGATCTCAGTCATCATCGTCTCCTTGTTCTGATCTCAGTCATCATCTCCTTGTTCTGATCTCAGTCATCATCGTCTCCTTGTTCTGATCTCAGTCATCATCGTCTCCTTGTTCTGATCTCAGTCGTCGTCTCCCTGTTCTGATCTCAGTCGTCGTCTCCTTGTTCCGATCTCAGTCATCGTCTCCTTGTTCTGATCTCAGTTATCGTCTCTTTGTTCTGATCTCAGCAGTCATCTCCTTGTTCTGATCTCAGTCATCATCGTCTTCTTGTTCTGATCTCAGTCATCGTCTCCTTGTTCTGATCTCAGTCATCGTCTCCTTGTTCTGATCTCAGTCGTCGTCTCCTTGTTCTGATCTCAGTCATCTCCTTGTTTTGATCTGTCCTCATCTCCTTGTTCTGATCTCGGTCATCGTCTCCTTGTTCTGATCTCAGTCACCGTCTCCTTGTTCTGATCTCAGTCATCGTCTCCTTGTTCTGATCTCAGTCATCATCGTCTCCTTGTTCTGATCTCAGTCATCATCGTCTCCTTGTTCTGATCTCAGTCATCATCGTCTCCTTGTTCTGATCTCAGTCATCATCGTCTCCTTGTTCTGATCTCAGTCATCATCGTCTCCTTGTTCTGATCTCAGTCATCATCGTCTCCTTGTTCTGATCTCAGTCATCATCGTCTCCTTGTTCTGATCTCAGTCATCGTCTCCTTGTTCTGATCTCAGTCATCATCTCCTTGTTCTGATCTCAGTCATCATCGTCTCCTTGTTCTGATCTCGGTCATCGTCTCCTTGTTCTGATCTCAGTCATCGTCTCCTTGTTCAGAACTCGGTCATCGTCTCCTTGTTCTGATCTCAGTCATCATCGTCTCCTTGTTCTGATCTCAGTCATCATCTCCTTGTTCTGATCTCAGTCATCATCGTCTCCTTGTTCTGATCTCAGTCATCATCGTCTCCTTGTTCTGATCTCAGTCATCATCGTCTCCTTGTTCTGATCTCAGTCGTCGTCTCCCTGTTCTGATCTCAGTCGTCGTCTCCTTGTTCCGATCTCAGTCATCGTCTCCTTGTTCTGATCTCAGTTATCGTCTCTTTGTTCTGATCTCCGCAGTCATCTCCTTGTTCTGATCTCAGTCATCATCGTCTCCTTGTTCTGATCTCAGTCGTCGTCTCCCTGTTCTGATCTCAGTCATCGTCTCCTTGTTCTGATCTCAGTCATCATCGTCTCCTTGTTCTGATCTCAGTCATCGTCTCCTTGTTCTGATCTCAGTCACCATCTCCTTGTTCTGATCTCGGTCATCGTCTCCTTGTTCTGATCTCAGTCATCGTCTCCTTGTTCTGATCTCAGTCATCGTCTCCTTGTTCTGATCTCAGTCATCGTCTCCTTGTTCTGATCTCGGTCATCGTCTCCTTGTTCTGATCTCGGTCATCGTCTCCTTGTTCTGATCTCGGTCATCGTCTCCTTGTTCTGATCTCAGTCATCTCCTTGTTTTGATCTGTCCTCATCTCCTTGTTCTGATCTCGGTCATCGTCTCCTTGTTCTGATCTCAGTCACCATCTCCTTGTTCTGATCTCAGTCATCATCGTCTCCTTGTTCTGATCTCAGTCATCATCGTCTCCTTGTTCTGATCTCAGTCATCATCGTCTCCTTGTTCTGATCTCAGTCATCATCGTCTCCTTGTTCTGATCTCAGTCATCATCGTCTCCTTGTTCTGATCTCAGTCATCATCGTCTCCTTGTTCTGATCTCAGTCATCATCGTCTCCTTGTTCTGATCTCAGTCATCATCGTCTCCTTGTTCTGATCTCAGTCATCGTCTCCTTGTTCTGATCTCAGTCATCATCTCCTTGTTCTGATCTCAGTCATCATCGTCTCCTTGTTCTGATCTCGGTCATCGTCTCCTTGTTCTGATCTCAGTCATCGTCTCCTTGTTCAGAACTCGGTCATCGTCTCCTTGTTCTGATCTCAGTCATCATCGTCTCCTTGTTCTGATCTCAGTCATCATCTCCTTGTTCTGATCTCAGTCATCATCGTCTCCTTGTTCTGATCTCAGTCATCATCGTCTCCTTGTTCTGATCTCAGTCATCATCGTCTCCTTGTTCTGATCTCAGTCGTCGTCTCCCTGTTCTGATCTCAGTCGTCGTCTCCTTGTTCCGATCTCAGTCATCGTCTCCTTGTTCTGATCTCAGTTATCGTCTCTTTGTTCTGATCTCCGCAGTCATCTCCTTGTTCTGATCTCAGTCATCATCGTCTCCTTGTTCTGATCTCAGTCGTCGTCTCCCTGTTCTGATCTCAGTCATCGTCTCCTTGTTCTGATCTCAGTCATCATCGTCTCCTTGTTCTGATCTCAGTCATCGTCTCCTTGTTCTGATCTCAGTCACCATCTCCTTGTTCTGATCTCGGTCATCGTCTCCTTGTTCTGATCTCAGTCATCGTCTCCTTGTTCTGATCTCAGTCATCGTCTCCTTGTTCTGATCTCAGTCGTCGTCTCCTTGTTCTGATCTCAGTC
Organism: Lithobates clamitans; assembly: GCA_037952925.1. NCBI lineage: Eukaryota > Metazoa > Chordata > Amphibia > Anura > Ranidae > Lithobates > Lithobates clamitans. The sequence goes on from JBBGZY010002858.1 coordinate 42,120, forward strand.
ATCTCCTTGTTTTGATCTGTCCTCATCTCCTTGTTCTGATCTCGGTCATCGTCTCCTTGTTCTGATCTCAGTCACCATCTCCTTGTTCTGATCTCGGTCATCGTCTCCTTGTTCTGATCTCAGTCATCATCTCCTTGTTCTGATCTCAGTTATCGTCTCTTTGTTTTGATCTCAGTCATCATCTCCTTGTTCTGATCTCAGCAGTCATCTCCTTGTTCTGATCTCAGTCATTGTCTCCTTGTTCTGATCTCAGAGTCGTCTCCCTGTTCTGATCTCAGTCATCGTCTCCTTGTTCTGATCTCAGTCATCGTCTCCTTGTTCTGATCTCAGTCATCGTCTCCTTGTTCTGATCTCAGTCATCATCGTCTCCTTGTTCTGATCTCAGTCATCGTCTCCTTGTTCTGATCTCAGTCATCATCTCCTTGTTCTGATCTCAGTCATCATCGTCTCCTTGTTCTGATCTCAGTCATCGTCTCCTTGTTCTGATCTCAGTCATCATCGTCTCCTTGTTCTGATCTCAGTCATCGTCTCCTTGTTCTGATCTCAGTCATCATCTCCTTGTTCTGATCTCAGTCATCATCGTCTCCTTGTTCTGATCTCAGTCATCATCGTCTCCTTGTTCTGATCTCAGTCGTCGTCTCCCTGTTCTGATCTCAGTCGTCGTCTCCTTGTTCCGATCTCAGTCATCGTCTCCTTGTTCCGATCTCGGTCATCGTCTCCTTGTTCTGATCTCGGTCATCGTCTCCTTGTTCTGATCTCAGTCATCATCGTCTCCTTGTTCTGATCTCAGTCGTCGTCTCCCTGTTCTGATCTCAGTCATCTCTTTGTTCTGATCTCAGTCGTCGTCTCCTTGTTCCGATCTCAGTCATCGTCTCCTTGTTCTAATCTCGGTCATCGTCTCCTTGTTCTGATCTCGGTCATCGTCTCCTTGTTCTGATCTCGGTCATCGTCTCCTTGTTCTGATCTCGGTCATCGTCTCCTTGTTCTGATCTCAGTCATCTCCTTGTTTTGATCTGTCCTCATCTCCTTGTTCTGATCTCGGTCATCGTCTCCTTGTTCTGATCTCAGTCACCATCTCCTTGTTCTGATCTCAGTCATCATCGTCTCCTTGTTCTGATCTCAGTCATCATTGTCTCCTTGTTCTGATCTCAGTCATCATCGTCTCCTTGTTCTGATCTCAGTCATCATCGTCTCCTTGTTCTGATCTCAGTCATCATCGTCTCCTTGTTCTGATCTCAGTCATCATTGTCTCCTTGTTCTGATCTCAGTCATCATCGTCTCCTTGTTCTGATCTCAGTCATCATCGTCTCCTTGTTCTGATCTCAGTCATCATCGTCTCCTTGTTCTGATCTCAGTCATCATCGTCTCCTTGTTCTGATCTCAGTCATCATTGTCTCCTTGTTCTGATCTCAGTCATCATCGTCTCCTTGTTCTGATCTCAGTCATCATCGTCTCCTTGTTCTGATCTCGGTCATCGTCTCCTTGTTCTGATCTCAGTCATCATCTCCTTGTTCTGATCTCAGTCATCATCGTCTCCTTGTTCTGATCTCAGTCATCGTCTCCTTGTTCTGATCTCAGTCATCATCTCCTTGTTCTGATCTCAGTCATCATCGTCTCCTTGTTCTGATCTCAGTCATCATCGTCTCCTTGTTCTGATCTCAGTCGTCGTCTCCCTGTTCTGATCTCAGTCGTCGTCTCCTTGTTCCGATCTCAGTCATCGTCTCCTTGTTCCGATCTCGGTCATCGTCTCCTTGTTCTGATCTCGGTCATCGTCTCCTTGTTCTGATCTCAGTCATCATCGTCTCCTTGTTCTGATCTCAGTCGTCGTCTCCCTGTTCTGATCTCAGTCATCTCTTTGTTCTGATCTCAGTCGTCGTCTCCTTGTTCCGATCTCAGTCATCGTCTCCTTGTTCTAATCTCGGTCATCGTCTCCTTGTTCTGATCTCGGTCATCGTCTCCTTGTTCTGATCTCGGTCATCGTCTCCTTGTTCTGATCTCAGTCATCGTCTCCTTGTTCTGATCTCAGTCATCATCATCTCCTTGTTCTGATCTCGGTCATCGTCTCCTTGTTCTGATCTCAGTCATCATCTCCTTGTTCTGATCTCAGTCATTGTCTCCTTGTTCTGATCTCAGTCATCTCTTTGTTCTGATCTCGGTCATCGTCTCCTAGTTCTGATCTCAGTCATCATCTCCTTGTTCTGATCTCGGTCATCGTCTCCTTGTTCTGATCTCAGTCGTCATCGTCTCCTTGTTCTGATCTCAGTCATCGTCTCCTTGTTCTGATCTCAGTCATCGTCTCCTTGTTCTGATCTCAGTCATCATCATCTCCTTGTTCTGATCTCGGTCATCGTCTCCTTGTTCTGATCTCAGTCATCATCTCCTTGTTCTGATCTCAGTCATTGTCTCCTTGTTCTGATCTCAGTCATCTCTTTGTTCTGATCTCGGTCATCGTCTCCTAGTTCTGATCTCAGTCATCATCTCCTTGTTCTGATCTCGGTCATCGTCTCCTTGTTCTGATCTCAGTCATCGTCTCCTTGTTCTGATCTCAGTCATCGTCTCCTTGTTCTGATCTCAGTCATCATCGTCTCCTTGTTCTGATCTCAGTCATCGTCTCCTTGTTCTGATCTCAGTCATCATCTCCTTGTTCTGATCTCAGTCATCATCGTCTCCTTGTTCTGATCTCAGTCATCGTCTCCTTGTTCTGATCTCAGTCATCATCGTCTCCTTGTTCTGATCTCAGTCATCGTCTCCTTGTTCTGATCTCAGTCATCATCTCCTTGTTCTGATCTCAGTCATCATCGTCTCCTTGTTCTGATCTCAGTCGTCGTCTCCCTGTTCTGATCTCAGTCGTCGTCTCCTTGTTCCGATCTCAGTCATCGTCTCCTTGTTCCGATCTCGGTCATCGTCTCCTTGTTCTGATCTCGGTCATCGTCTCCTTGTTCTGATCTCAGTCATCATCGTCTCCTTGTTCTGATCTCAGTCGTCGTCTCCCTGTTCTGATCTCAGTCATCTCTTTGTTCTGATCTCAGTCGTCGTCTCCTTGTTCCGATCTCAGTCATCGTCTCCTTGTTCTAATCTCGGTCATCGTCTCCTTGTTCTGATCTCGGTCATCGTCTCCTTGTTCTGATCTCGGTCATCGTCTCCTTGTTCTGATCTCAGTCATCTCCTTGTTTTGATCTGTCCTCATCTCCTTGTTCTGATCTCGGTCATCGTCTCCTTGTTCTGATCTCAGTCACCATCTCCTTGTTCTGATCTCAGTCATCATCGTCTCCTTGTTCTGATCTCAGTCATCATTGTCTCCTTGTTCTGATCTCAGTCATCATCGTCTCCTTGTTCTGATCTCAGTCATCATCGTCTCCTTGTTCTGATCTCAGTCATCATCGTCTCCTTGTTCTGATCTCAGTCATCATTGTCTCCTTGTTCTGATCTCAGTCATCATCGTCTCCTTGTTCTGATCTCAGTCATCATCGTCTCCTTGTTCTGATCTCAGTCATCATCGTCTCCTTGTTCTGATCTCAGTCATCATCGTCTCCTTGTTCTGATCTCAGTCATCATTGTCTCCTTGTTCTGATCTCAGTCATCATCGTCTCCTTGTTCTGATCTCAGTCATCATCGTCTCCTTGTTCTGATCTCGGTCATCGTCTCCTTGTTCTGATCTCAGTCATCATCTCCTTGTTCTGATCTCAGTCATCATCGTCTCCTTGTTCTGATCTCAGTCATCGTCTCCTTGTTCTGATCTCAGTCATCATCTCCTTGTTCTGATCTCAGTCATCATCGTCTCCTTGTTCTGATCTCAGTCATCATCGTCTCCTTGTTCTGATCTCAGTCGTCGTCTCCCTGTTCTGATCTCAGTCGTCGTCTCCTTGTTCCGATCTCAGTCATCGTCTCCTTGTTCCGATCTCGGTCATCGTCTCCTTGTTCTGATCTCGGTCATCGTCTCCTTGTTCTGATCTCAGTCATCATCGTCTCCTTGTTCTGATCTCAGTCGTCGTCTCCCTGTTCTGATCTCAGTCATCTCTTTGTTCTGATCTCAGTCGTCGTCTCCTTGTTCCGATCTCAGTCATCGTCTCCTTGTTCTAATCTCGGTCATCGTCTCCTTGTTCTGATCTCGGTCATCGTCTCCTTGTTCTGATCTCGGTCATCGTCTCCTTGTTCTGATCTCAGTCATCGTCTCCTTGTTCTGATCTCAGTCATCATCATCTCCTTGTTCTGATCTCGGTCATCGTCTCCTTGTTCTGATCTCAGTCATCATCTCCTTGTTCTGATCTCAGTCATTGTCTCCTTGTTCTGATCTCAGTCATCTCTTTGTTCTGATCTCGGTCATCGTCTCCTAGTTCTGATCTCAGTCATCATCTCCTTGTTCTGATCTCGGTCATCGTCTCCTTGTTCTGATCTCAGTCGTCATCGTCTCCTTGTTCTGATCTCGGTCATCGTCTCCTTGTTCTGATCTCGGTCATCGTCTCCTTGTTCTGATCTCGGTCATCGTCTCCTTGTTCTGATCTCGGTCATCGTCTCCTTGTTCTGATCTCGGTCATCGTCTCCTAGTTCTGATCTCGGTCATCGTCTCCTTGTTCTGATCTCGGTCATCGTCTCCTTGTTCTGATCTCGGTCATCGTCTCCTAGTTCTGATCTCGGTCATCGTCTCCTTGTTCTGATCTCAGTCATCGTCTCCTTGTTCTGATCTCAGTCATCGTCTCCTTGTTCTGATCTCAGTCATCATCTCCTTGTTCTGATCTCAGTTGTCATCGGCGTATTACCTGAACACCTCAGCCGGGCCTGTGAGATATGAGATCTGAGAACGCTGCTGATCTCCTCGCTGATGATTTCCGCACATAAAGACATCGGATCTGAAGAGGTTAAAAAACAGCATTTTATTGGTCCTTTAATTTCATGTTTATAATGAAGTTTTGTTGTTATAAATAAAGTTTTGTTGTTATGAATGAAGTTTTGTTGTTATGAATGAGATCTAAACTATGAAGAGAACCTTCATATCATCTTAAGAATGACGCAGAATCTAAGATTCCACTTCATGACTTTTCAATTGAGGATCTTCAGACTAAACATTATTTACTTTCATGTATTCCTTCTATTATGATAAGAAATGTTTAGGCCTCAGTATTGCCCCTCCCCCTTTACTTACCTGAGCTTTTATTCGATCCATCGCTGTGCCCGTCTGCATCTCTTCTCTCCCATCACTTCCAGGTCTCATTGGCTTTACTGGGGCACCAAATGCCATTGGCTCCCAGCGCTGTCATTCAAAGCCAATGATGAAGGAGTGGGGGGGTGGGCCCATTCTCTCTTTGTGTCAATGGATATTGCAGCGGGGCTCAGGAGCGAGCACAGAAGAGTGCCCCCATGAAAAGCTTCCTGTGGGGGGTGCTGAACAGAGAAGAGGAGCCAGGAGCGCCGGCGGGGGATTCGAGAAGAGGGGGATCCGAGAAGAGGAGGACCCGAAAAGAGGGGGACCCGAGAAGAGGAGGATCCGAGAAGAGGGGGACCTGAGAAGAGGATCCGAGAAGAGGGGGACCAAAGAAGAGGAAGATCCGAGAAGAGGGGGACCCGAGAAGAGGAGGATCCGAGAAGAGGAGGATCTGAGAAGATTGGGACCTGAGAAGAGGAGGATCCGACAAGAGGGGGACCCGAGAAGAGGGGGACCCGAGAAGAGGAGGATCCGAGAAGAGGGGGACCCGAAAGGAGGAGGATCCGAGAAGAGGGGGATCCGAGAAGAGGGGGACCCGAGAAGAGGGGGATCTGAGAAGAGGAGGATCCGAGAAGAGGGGGACCCAAGAAGAGGAGGATCCGAGAAGAGAGGGACCAGAGAAGAGGGGGATCCGAGAAGAGGGGGACCCGAGAAGAGGAGGATCCGAGAAGAGAGGGACCAGAGAAGAGAGGGACCAGAGAAGAGGGGGATCCGAGAAGAGGGGGATCCGAGAAGAGGAGGATACGAGAAGAGGGGGACCCGAGAAGAGGAGGATCCGAGAAGAGGAGGATCCGAGAAGAGGAGGACCCGAGAGGAGGGGGACCCGAGAAGAGGGGGACCCCAGAAGAGGAGGACCCGAGAAGAGGGGGACCCGAGAAGAGGAGGACCCGAGAAGAGGAGGACCCTAGAAGAGGGGGACCCGAGAAGAGGGGGACCCGAGAAGAGGAGGACCCGAGAAGAGGAGGACCCGAGAAGAGGAGGATCCGAGAAGAGGGGGACCCGAGAAGAGGAGGACCCGAGAAGAGGAGGACCCAAGAAGAGTGGGACCCGAGAAGAGGAGGACCCGAGAAGAGGAAGATCCGAGAAGAGGGGGACCCGAGAAGAGGAGGACCCGAGAAGAGTGGGACCCGAGAAGAGGATCCGAGAAGAGGAAGATCCGAGAAGAGGGGGACCCGAGAAGAGGGGGATCCGAACTGCTCTGGACAATTCCATTACAGATCCGGTAAGCATTGACATGTTTGGTTTTTACTTTTACAATCTCTTTAAAGAGAATCTTCAACCTTAATAAAAAAAAATGAAAAGTCACCAGCAACAAATTCTGTACAAATCCTTTAGCTGCTGACTTAGAAAGGACACTTACCTGTCAGGGGTCCAGCGCCGTCCTCACCGGGGCCAATTCTTCGCCGGGCCCCAGAGCTGGCATGTTTATTAAGGGAAGCCGGCTGTGACTCCTCACAGCTCCACAGCCGGAATCCCAGCGCGCATGCGTGAGTCGTGGTGCTCCTTGTGAATGGTCCTGCAGCATTTTTGGACCTGGGATATGTCCCCGAAGGTTGGGGGGGGAGGGGGGAACGACCGGCTAATATCTCTAAAAGTGGGAGAGGAGGGGGGAGGGGGGAGGAGGTGTTAAAGTGGAACTTCCCTTTTATGGTTAAGTAATGTCAGAGTTTTCTGCTACCTCCCCCACCCACATTCTTACTGGCCCATCACTGCTCAGCGGCCAATAGGAAGGTGAAGGGGCAGCGAGGGGTATCAGTAAGTGTTGTAGGTTTTGCCTGATGTTCAGGTATAAAAGGACACTGGAGGTGGGGGGAGGGGATAATCTTTGGAAGGAATGGCTGCAGCTTCACTCCCTGAAATACACCGATCAGCCATAACATTATGACCGGTAAAGGGAATATCTGGTTACAATGGCATCTGAAAATTGGTGGGATATATTAGGCAGCAAGTGAACATGTTGTCCATGAAGTTGATGTGGTGAAAGCAGAAAAAATGGGTATCAGAGTTTGTTGTTTTTGGGGCTGTGAAGCTCATGGTGACCCGAGTCCAAAGCCAAAAACTTCTACAAGGGTCACATGAACCTCAGGAGTGGAGTACGGAGGAATGGAAGGAGGTGGTCTGATGAATGACGTTTTCTTGTACATCATGTGGGTGGCCGGGGAAGAGATGCCCCGGGGTCCTGCCATTGGATGGTACTTGGGGGTCCTGCCATTGGATGGTACTTGGGGGTCCTGCCATTGGATGGTACTTGGGGGTCCTGCCATTGGATGGTACTTGGGGGCCCTGCCATTGGATGGTACTTGGGGGTCCTGCCATTGGATGGTACTTGGGGGTCCTGCCATTGGATGGTACTTGGGGGCCCTGCCATTGGATGGTACTTGGGGGTGCTGCCATTGGATGGTACTTGGGGGTGCTGCCATTGGATGGTACTTGGGGGTCCTGCCATTGGATGGTACTTGGGGGTGCTGCCATTGGATGGTACTTGGGGGTGCTGCCATTGGATGGTACTTGGGGGTGCTGCCATTGGATGGTACTTGGGGGTCCTGCCATTGGATGGTACTTGGGGGTGCTGCCATTGGATGGTACTTGGGGGTGCTGCCATTGGATGGTACTTGGGGGTCCTGCCATTGGATGGTACTTGGGGGTCCTGCCATTGGATGGTACTTGGGGGTCCTGCCATTGGATGGTACTTGGGGGTCCACACCTCAATGGCTCAGGGCTGCTTTATACTCAATATTAGGTGGGTGGTCATAATGTTATGGCTGATCGGTGTCAGCTGCCATTCATCTGGAAACGATCGGTATAAATGGCTGCTGCAGGTTTATGTCGGTACCTCCAGATGTCTGAACTTCATACCGACAACATCCAAGTATTAGGGAGACGGATTACATACAACAGATGCTCTGCAATCTCTAATATTATGAAACATCCACAATGCTGGAGACAAGGACATCATTTCCCAGGTTGTAGGTCACAGGAGGGAACTCCATTTCCTTATATGAAGAGGAAAGAAGAGGAACGTTTATTTCCTGGAATTGCAGGATTTGATCATTGGTTACATTCGTCCTACCGATCGATGTAAACTGGGACTTCTAATGATACGAAAAGGAAACCATCATCTTTATATTTCCATCTGATTATAACCTCCATATTCACCCGTATTCATTCTTCTTCTGATTGAAGGGGATTCTTCAGCCGCGTTGCTCCTATAAAAGATCCGGCAGAGATATTGTTAGAGACGATTATTCTAATCATCACATCCGATGACAATTCCCCACATAACCTCCTTTCTTTATATCTCTGCAATTCTTCCTTTTGTAGCTTTTTATAGGATTTTCACAAGACAAACGTCTCCAATCTCAGGTGCTGAATACAAAGTAACGATTGTATTCCATTTTTAGAACATTCACACTCACCGCCATTCATATAATCACAGTATACATAGAAATACATCAAGAAGCCAGTCCTCCTGTATACAGATATATACAATATCAGACAAAAGTAAGTACACCCCTCAGTGACATTCGTGTAAATCTTTCCTTCTCTCTTTTCATGTGACAACACTGAAGAAATGACACTTGTCTACAATGTAAAGTAGTGAGTGTACAGCTTGTATAACAGTGTAAATTTACTGTCCCCTCAAAATAACTCAACACACAGCCATTAATGTCTAAACCGCTGGCAACAAAAGTCAGTACACCCCTAAGTGAAAATCTCCAAATTGGGCCCAAAGTGTCAATATTTTGTGTGGCCACCATTATTTTCCAGCACTGCCTTAACCCTCTTGGACATGGAGGTCACCAGAGCTTCACAGGTTGTCACTGGAGTCCTCTTCCCCTCCTCCATGATGACATCACAGAGCTAGTGGATGTTAGAGACCTTGCGCTCCTCCACCTTCTGTTTGAGGATGTCCCACAGATGATCAATAGGGTTTAGGTCTGGAGACATGCTTGGCCAGTCCATCACCTTTACCCTCAGCTTCTTTAGCAAGGCAGTGGTGGTCTTGGAGGTGTGTTTGGGGTGGTTATCATGTTGGAATACTGCCCTGCGGTCCAGTCTCTGAAGGGAGGGGATCATGCTCTGCTTCAGTAGGTCACAGTACATGTTGGTATTCATGGTCCCCTCAATGATCTGTAGCCCCCCAGTGCCGGCAGCACTCATGCAGCCCCAGACCATGACACTCCCACCACCATGCTTGACTGTAGACAAGACACACTTGTCTTTGTCCTCCTCACCTGGTTGCCCCCACACACGCTTGTCACCATCTGAACCAAATACGTTTATCTTGGTCTCATCAGACCACAGGACATGGTTCCAGTAATCCATGTCCTTAGTCTGCTTGTCTTCAGCAAACTGTTTGTGGACTTTCTTGTACATCATCTTTAGAAGAGGCTTCCTTCTGGGATGACAGCCATGCAGACCAATTTGATGCAGTGTGCGGCGTATGGTCTGAGCACTGACAGGCTGACCCCCCACCCCTACAACCTCTGCAGCAATGCTGGCAGCACTCATACGTCTATTTCCCAAAGACAACCTCTGGATATGACGCTGATCCCAACACTCTACTCCGCATTGTGATCCCGACACTCTACTCCGCATTGTGATCCCGACACTCTACTCTGCATTGTGATCCCGACACTCTACTCCGCATTGTGATCCCGACACTCTACTCCGCATTGTGATCCCGACACTCTACTCTGCATTGAGGTTGGCCGGGAACAAATGGGCGGCAGGTAAACTGTCGGGAAAGTCAATATTCTGTAGCTGTGTTCTATCTATGGCAGGTAAGTTACCTTCCTCCCCAAACTCTACTGCAAAATGTTTTGTGGAGTTCTTCTTTAACAAGCAGCACTTTATACCTTGAATTAGAAGGAGAATGCCTGCGAGGATTGGTCTGCTCTCCTTCCTCTACAAGCTCGGTGTATGGCTGGAGGTCGGTCATGTGATGTTCGGCGGTCTGGGTGGCTGTGTGTCTGGAAGTCGGATTCTTTCTGGAGGAGTCAGACTTGTAGCTCCTATCTCTGCACACCGGGCCTGTGTGTGATTCCTGTACAGCCCAATGCCTGTCACTTCTATTACAGGAGGCCGATGGTGGAACCGCCGCTATGTCTGGGGGGACGCCGACACTTGCTTTATCCTAGATATAAATCATTTATAGATGACATAATCCAATACTACAACACAGCAAAGCAACTAGAATACATACAGTGTACACAGGCGTGTATATAGTGTGTGTATATATATAATATTCTGTGTGTGTGTGTATATATATATATATATGTGTGTGTGTACAGCCGGGGCCAAAAGTCTTGAGAATGACACAAATATAAATTGTCACAATTTTCATCTACTCCAGAATGTTATGAAGAGCGATCAGATGAAGTCCCTCTTTTCACCAGTGCAGAGGGAGGTGGGGGATGGTGGCACCACCAGTGCAGAGGGGGGGTAATTGGGGCACCACCATTGCAGAGAGGGTGGGGGGATGGTGGCACCACCATTTCAGAGGGAGGTGGGGAATGGGGTCACCACCAGTGCAGAGGGAGGTGGGGGGATGGGGTCACCACCAGTGCAGAGTTTGCTCAGGAATGGCAGCAGGCAGGTGTGAGGACATCGGCACACATTGAGGAGAAGAGTTTTGGAGGACGGTCTGTTGTCAGGAAGGGCAGCAAAGAAGTCACTTCTCTCCAGGAAAACATCGAGACAAACTGATATTCTACAGAAGGTCCAGGGATTGGACGCTGAGGATTGGGGAGGGGGGGGGAGTCGTTTTACTCCGATGAATCCCCTTTCCCATTGTTTGGGGTGAGTGCTGCTATCAGTCCTGTGTCATGCCTCCTGAGGTCATTCATGTGTATGTGTGGGGGGGGGGGGGCTCACTCACACACCGCCATGAATAGACAAGGGTACAAAAACATCCTCAGAGAGCAACTTCTCCCAACCATCCAAGAACAGTTTGGTGATGAACGATGCCTTCTCCAGCACGATGGAGCACCTTGCCATCAGGAAAAATTCATAACCAAGTGGCTTGAGGAACAGAACATGGAGGTTTTGGGTCCATGGCCAGGAAACTCCCCAGACCTTAATCCCATTGAGAACTTGTGGTCAATCCTCAGGAGGCGGGGAAAAAAACCCCACAAATTCTGACAAACTCCAACCATTGATTATAGAAGTATGGGGGGGGGGGGGGGGGCGGCCATCAGGGTGTGGCCCAGAAGTTGAGTGACAGCATTCCGGGGGAATTACAGAGGTCAGGAAAAAAGAGTAATCACTGCAAATATTGACTCTTCTCAATAACTTCCCATAGTAACATCTGACACTTATTATGTCATTATACTTCCGTATCCCATAGTAACATCTGACACTTATGATATCATTATACTTCCGTATCCCATAGTAACATCTGACACTTATGATGTCATTATACTTCCGTATCCATAGTAACATCTTACAAAAATATCTAAACACTGAAGCAGCAGACTTTGTGAAAATGAATATTTGCATCATTCTTAAAACTTTTGGCCCCGGCTGTCTATGCAGAATATGTGAACACTCAGTTATCACTCTATTAGGTACACCTGATTGTTAAAGCCCAATTCAAACATAATTTAAAAAAAATAAATCAAACTAAAAAAAGCAGCTTAAATTGCATTACTTATCGCTTTAGTGCTTTTTCCTTGCAATACCTCTTCCCTGCCACAAGATGTCCTCAGTCTCCCACGTTGAAAAACCCTGGGCTGAAGACTGAGGACATTCTGTGAGTACGGGGTCTCATGGACCCCCCTGAAGAGCGTCACCATAACACTTTGCACTTACAGTGTACAAATACATAGACAGGAACTGATATCTCCGCATCAGAGGGTTACTTTAAGGTGGTTTTCAGGTTTTTAGGGTGCAATGGGCTTTACTCCTAATGGCTCCTGGGTTACAGAAGTTCCTTTCATCTATCCTGGACTTGTTTTTGTGCCGATGAATGTTCCCTTTTAGTTGGTAATACAACATTAGCTATTATAACAAACACTCAATGTTCTAACAATTGCCCTTTTTTTACACGACTATTGTAACCTATGCTTGTTTTTGGGGCACACATCATCAATACTGCCCATTTCTTGCCCACATATTGAATCCATGGCCAGTTTGTTGCCCACCTCTGGGTGTGATTGCCCGTTTGTTGCCTGCATATTGTCAGGACTGTCACCATCAGACATCCTGCTGCTGGTTTGCTGCGGTCTGGTGACATTGGAGACTCATTGTGGTGACTTTTTGGAGGATGGTCCATGCCGGTGGTGATGTATTGGTGAAGGAAAGGGTCTCTTGGTGCACATTAGTTCCTCATACCAGCTGAGCATCTCTTAGAAAGCCTCTTATTGCTGAGCATTTACCAGATCGGTGAAGTGGTCACCATGTAAGTATATGAAGGGCCACTATATATACAGTATATATTATATACAGGCACATTCTATATACAGTATATACTATATACAGGCACATTCTATATACAGTATATACTATATACAGGCACATTCTATATACAGGCACATTCTATATACAGTATATACAGGCACATTCTATATACAGGCACATTCTATATACAGTATATACTATATACAGGCACATTCTATATACAGTATATACTATATACAGGCACATTCTATATACAGTATATACAGGCACATTCTATATACAGTATATACTATATACAGGCACATTCTATATACAGTATATACTATATACAGGCACATTCTATATACAGTATATACTATATACAGGCACATTCTATATACAGTATATATTACTGTAAAATGTTGTCATGGTGGGTGAGACGTCAGTCTGATAAGCTCTCCCGGGAAGGAGAAATAACAATCGATATGTTAGGAGACACTCAGCACCCCCCCCCCCCTATTATACAGCGGCAGATATAAGAGACGATCATCCATCACAATGAATCGTCTCTCCAGCCAGTCTATACAATCACTGCACTCCACCAACGATCGGCCTATGAAGAGGTGTGTTAAGCAGCATTTCTGATCTCTGAGACCCCCAGCTGATCATTATTTTCTCTATGGAGAGAAGAAATAATGCTGAAGAGTCGCTGATCTAGAAAACGGCGTTGGATGTGTGCGATTCGCAGAGCCAGACAGAGGGCTTCCCATCCGTGCTTCTCAGTGACACGTCTACTCGTGTGTAGTCAGCTTCTTATCGATCATACATGGGCAGATCTTATATTCTGAGAATAACGGGGGCCAGAGATCTGACAGAGAATAACGGGGGGGCCAGAGATCTGACAGAGAATAACGGGGGGCCAGAGATCTGACAGAGAATAACGGGGGGGCCAGAGATCTGACAGAGAATGGGGGGGGGCCAGAGATCTGACAGAGAATAACGGGGGGCCAGAGATCTGACAGAGAATGGGGGGGGGGCAGAGATCTGACAGAGAATGAGGGGGGGCCAGAGATCTGACAGAGAATAACGGGGGGCCAGAGATCTGATAGAGAATAACCTGGGGCCAGAGATCTGACAGAGAATAACGGGGGGGCCAGAGATCTGACAGAGAATGGGGGGGGGCCAGAGATCTGACAGAGAATAACGGGGGGCCAGAGATCTGACAGAGAATGAGGGGGGGGCAGAGATCTGACAGAGAATGAGGGGGGGCCAGAGATCTGACAGAGAATGGGGGGGGCCAGAGATCTGACAGAGAATAACGGGGGGCCAGAGATCTGACAGAGAATGAGGGGGGGCCAGAGATCTGAAAGAGAATGAGGGGGGGGCAGAGATCTGAAAGAGAATGAGGGGGGGCAGAGATCTGAAAGAGAATGAGAGGGGGGCAGAGATCTGACAGAGAATAACGGGGGGCCAGAGATCTGACAGAGAATGAGGGGGGCAGAGATCTGACAGAGAATGGGGGGGGGCAGAGATCTGACAGAGAATAATGGGGGGGGCAGAGATCTGACAGAGAATGAGGGGGGGGCCAGAGATCTGACAGAGAATAACGGGGGGCCGAGGATCTGACAGAGAATGAGGGGGGGGGGCCAGAGATCTGACAGAGAATAACGGGGGGCCAGAGATCTGACAGAGAATGAGGGGGGGGGGCCAGAGATCTGACAGAGAATAACGGGGGGCCAGAGATCTGACAGAGAATGAGGGGGGGGGGCAGAGATCTGACAGAGAATGAGGGGGGGGGCCAGAGATCTGACAGAGAATGAGGGGGGGGGCCAGAGATCTGACAGAGAATAACGGGGGGCCAGAGATCTGACAGAGAATAACGGGGGGCCAGAGATCTGACAGAGAATGAGGGGGGGGGGGGGCAGAGATCTGACAGAGAATGAGGGGGGGGGGGGCAGAGATCTGACAGAGAATGAGGGGGGGTCAGAGATCTGACAGAGAATGAGGGGGGGCCAGAGATCTGACAGAGAATGGGGGGGGCCAGAGATCTGACAGAGAATAACGTGGGGGGCAGAGATCTGACAAAGAATGAGGGGGGGCCAGAGATCTGACAGAGAATGAGGGGGGCCAGAGATCTGACAAAGAATGAGGGGGGCCAGGGATCTGACAGAGAATGAGGGGGGCCAGAGATCTGAAAGAGAATGAGGGGGGGCAGAGATCTGACAGAGAATGAGGGGGGGCCAGAGGTCTGAAAGAGAATGGGGGGGGGTCAGAGATCTGACAGAATGACGGGGGCCAGGGATCTGACAGAGATTGATCGGGGGGGGGATCTGGTAGAGAATGACTGGGGGGGGGGGGGGGGGTCAGGGATCTGACAGAATGACAGGGGGGTCAGGGATCTGACAGAGTGATTGGGGGGGCAGGGATCTGACAGAGAGTGATGGGGGGGGCAGGGATCTGACAGAGTGATTGGGGGGGGCAGGGATCTGACAGAGTGATTGGGGGGGCAGGGATCTGACAGAGAGTGATGGGGGGGGCAGGGATCTGACAGAGTGATTGGGGGGGGCAGGGATCTGACAGAATGACAGGGGGGCAGGGATCTGACAGAGTGATTGGGGGGGCAGGGATCTGACATAGAGTGATGGGGGGGGGGGGGCAGGGATCTGACAGAGCTTTTCTGAACCCCTGAACCTTCAGAACCAGTTCCACATTTTTTTTCGGTATCGGCGATATATATGACAAAAATATTAAATTTTTTTAACAAGGTTTGTGAATGATGAGGGATTTCTTTTTTGATTCACTTGGGGTAACCCCTACATTGTTCTACATATGGGGGGGCAAAGACTCTTTTCTCCTGATTTCTCAGCCTCAGAATAGAGAAAAGACAATATCAGCCCGACACCCCTCCCCCACACACACCCCGGGGGGCACTCTCCCCACAGACCAGCCATGTATTAATTTCTATAGATAAGAAAGGAAAAAGCCGTCTATAAATCTGAAATACAGTCAGATATAAACAGCCACCAGTTAAAGCTTAAATTCACCCTAAAGGGGCTACAACTACCTACAGACATGACCTACCTTGTGTGCTCTGCCCCCCTGCTCTGTACTTCCAGCACAGGAAGGATTATTCTGTAACTTCTCTGCAGGTTTGTTACTCTTCTCCGGTAATCTCTGATTGGAACCCACCAGACTGGGATCATTTCTCTTCTCCAGTAATCTCTGATTGGATCCCACCAGACTCTTCTCCAGTAATCTCTGATTGGATCCCACCAGACTGGGATCATTTCTCTTCTCCAGTAATCTCTGATTGGAACCCACCAGACTGGGATCATTTCTCTGCTCCAGTAATCTCTGATTGGATCCCACCAGACTCTTCTCCAGTAATCTCTGATTGGAACCCATCAGACTGGGATAATTTCTTTGCTCCAGTAATCTCTGATTGGAACCCACCAGACTGGGATCATTTCTCTTCTCCAGTAATCTCTGATTGGATCCCACCAGACCGGGATCATTTCTCTTCTCCAGTAATCTCTGATTGGATCCCACCAGACTGGGATCATTTCTCTGCTCCAGTAATCTCTGATTGGAACCCACCAGACTGGGATCATTTCTCTTCTCCAGTAATCTCTGATTGGAACCCACCAGACTGGGATCATTTCTCTGCTCCAGTAATCTCTGATTGGATCCCACCAGACTGGAATCATTTCTCTGCTCCAGTAATCTCTGATTGGATCCCACCAGACTGGGATCATTTCTCTGCTCCAGTAATCTCTGATTGGATCCCACCAGACTGGGATCATTTCTCTGCTCCAGTAATCTCTGATTGGATCCCATCAGACTGGGATCATTTCTCTGCTCCAGTAATCTCTGATTGGATCCCACCAGACTGGGATCATTTCTCTGCTCCAGTAATCTCTGATTGGATCCCACCAGACTGGGATCATTTCTCTGCTCCAGTAATCTCTGATTGGATCCCATCAGACTGGGATCATTTCTCTTCTCCAGTAATCTCTGATTGGATCCCACCAGACTGGGATCATTTCTCTTCTCCAGTAATCTCTGATTGGAACCCACCAGACTGGGATCATTTCTCTGCTCCAGTAATCTCTGATTGGATCCCACCAGACTCTTCTCCAGTAATCTCTGATTGGAACCCACCAGACTCTTCTCCAGTAATCTCTGATTGGAACCCATCAGACTGGGATCATTTCTCTTCTCCAGTAATCTCTGATTGGATCCCACCAGACTGGGATCATTTCTCTGCTGATTTGAATGGCTGTTTATAAATGGTAATGTGAACACGGCATTGGCTGCTGGTCTCTGATGAGGACTCCTATCTCTACTTCCTTCTGGTTCCTCCATGTTTGCAATATCCTGAAAGAAAAACAATATAAAAAATATGCAAAGCCAACATAATGTGCAACAAACTGAATCTAAATTCATTCTATTGTTTCTCCAATATTATCCAACCGGGAATCAGATCCAATCACCGGGGTTCAGATCCAATCACCAGATATTAGATCCAATCACCAGATATTAGATCCAATCACCAGGGGTCAGATCCAATCACCAGATATTAGATCCAATCACCAGATATTAGATCCAATCACCAGATATTAGATCCAATCACCAGGGGTCAGATCCAATCACCAGATATTAGATCCAATCACCAGATATTAGATCCAATCACCAGATATTAGATCCAATCACCAGGGGTCAGATCCAATCACCAGATATTAGATCCAATCACCAGGGATCAGATCCAATCACCGGGGTTCAGATCCAATCACCGGGGGTCAGATCCAATCACCAGATATTAGATCCAATCACCAGATATTAGATCCAATCACCAGGGGTCAGAGCCAATCACCAAGCATCAGATCCAATCACCGGGGGTCAGATCCAATCACCAGATATTAGATCCAATCACCAGATATTAGATCCAATCACCGGGGGTCAGATCCAATCACCAGATATTAGATCCAATCACCAGATATTAGATCCAATCACCGGGGGTCAGATCCAATCACCAGATATTAGATCCAATCACCAGATATTAGATCCAATCACCAGGGGTCAGAGCCAATCACCAAGCATCAGATCCAATCACCAGGGGTCAGATCCAATCTCTGGGGGTCAGATCCAATCACCGGGGGTCAGATCCAATCTCTGGGGGTCAGATCCAATCACCGGGGGTCAGATCCAATCTCTGGGGGTCAGATCCAATCACCGGGGGTCAGATCCAATCTCTGGGGGTCAGATCCAATCACCGGGGGTCAGATCCAATCTCTGGGGGTCAGATCCAATCACCGGGGGTCAGATCCAATCTCTGGGGGTCAGATCCAATCACCGGGGGTCAGATCCAAACTCTGGGGGTCAGATCCAATCACTTGTGTGACTTGGGTCCACACTCTCTGGTAAGCTTACCCTCTGTATCCATGGTGGTGGGATTGTCACCATGTTATCATTATTTATGGATCATCACTTCAGGCACTTCTGTGAAGTTGATCATTGCTGGGCACATTATTGGTGGTCCTCTGTGGACATTCATGTTATAAATTCTTTATTTTTTAAGTTTTTTTTAGACTTTTGTATCTCTTTTCCATTGTGTTTTGACATATTCACATACGTATGATCACTAAATGCAAGGATTGCTTAGCGCAGCACTTTTTAAAGTTTTGCACAATATTTGTCAATTGTGGTGCTAACAGCTGTTCTCATAATCACAAGTGCGGCAATCTTCCCGATCTCCAGCTTGCTTCACAGGGCCCTCCCATTAGGATCTGTGTTCAATGTTTACACACTGGAGCTGAATGGTGCTTTAAAAGCTTTGATAAAACTTGCTGTTCACCCGGCTCCTATACAAGCTGGAGCCCGAGTGAGACGGGTGAGACGAGTTAGACGGGTGAGACGAGTGAGACGGGTGACATGGGTGAGACGGGTGAGATGAGTGAGACGGGTGAGATGAGTGAGAGGAGTGAGACAGGTGAGACGGGTGAGATGAGTGAGATGGGTGACATGGGTGAGACGAGTGACGGGTGAGACGAGTGACGGGTGAGACGAGTGAGACAAGTGAGACGGGTGAGATGAGTGAGACGGGTGAGACAGGTTAGACAAGTGAGACGGGTGAGATGAGTGAGACGGGTGAGACAGGTGACATAGGTGAGATGAGTGAGACGGGTGAGACAGGTGAGACAAGTGAGACGGGTGAGATGAGTGAAACGGGTGAGACGGGTGAGATGGGTAAGACGGGTGAGACGGGTGAGATGGGCCTCGTGAGGAACGGGCAGCTGCAGGAAGACCACAAGCAATACTTGGGATCAGTGCACTTGCCTATTTTTGAGACGGGTGAGACGAGTGAGACAGGTGAGACGAGTGACATGGGTGAGACGGGTGAGACGAGTGAGACAGGTGAGACGAGTGAGACGGGTATCATGGGTGAGACGAGTGAGACAGGTGAGACGAGTGAGACAGGTGAGACGAGTGAGATGGGTGAGACGGGTATCATGGGTGAGACGAGTGAGACAGGTGAGACGGGTGACATGGGTGAGACGGGTGAGACGAGTGAGACGGGTGAGACGAGTGAGACGGGTGAGACGAGTGAGACGGGTGAGACGGGTATCATGGGTGAGACAAGTGAGATGGGTGAGACGGGTGACATAGGTAAGACGGTTGAGACGAGTTAAACGAGTGAGGTGGGTTAGACAGGTGAGATGGGTGAGACGGGTGAGACGAGTGACATAGGTGAGACGGGTGAGACGAGTGAGATGGGTGAGACGAGTGAGATGGGTGAGACGGGTGAGACGAGTGAGATGGGTGAGACGAGTGAGATGGGTGACATAGGTGAGATGGGTGACATAGGTGAGACGGGTGAGACGAGTGACATGGGTGAGACGGGTGAGACGAGTGAGATGGGTGAGACGAGTGAGACGGGTGAGACGAGTGAGATGGGTGACATAGGTGAGATGGGTGACATAGGTGAGACGGGTGAGACGAGTGACATGGGTGAGACGGGTGAGACGAGTGAAACGGGTGAGACGAGTGAGATGGGTGACATAGGTGAGATGGGTGACATAGGTGAGACGGGTGAGACGAGTGACATGGGTGAGACGGGTGAGACGAGTGAAACGGGTGAGACGGGTGAGATGAGTGAGATGGGTGAGACGGGTGAGATAAGTGAGATGGGTGAGACGGGTGAGACGAGTGAAACGGGTGAGATGGGTGAGATGAGTGAGATGGGTGAGACGGGTGAAATGGGTGAGATGGGTGAGATGAGTGAGACGGGTGAGACGAGTGAGACGAGTGAGACGAGTGAGACGAGTGAGACAAGTGAGATGGGTGAGACGGGTGAGATGGGTAAGACGGGTGAGATGGGCCTCGTGAGGAACGGGCAGCTGCAGGAAGACCACAAGCAATACTTGGGATCAGTGCACTTGCCTGTTTTTGAGCGCAGCTCTCAGTTCCGTTTCTCTTGAATACAATTATTAGGATTCCATTTGTCACATTTCTAGACTCTACACACGGGGAGGGTTTAGATGAAATCACAGGACGCTATGCAGTATCTAATGACATGAAACACCCACAATGCTCCTGACATTCGGAGAATGGAGGGAAGGATCACATGGAGGTGTTGAGGAAGTGAGAGATATGAAGAGAACCCCCCGTCACCTGAAGAGGCTCTAAATACCCCAATAATTACCCCAGTGTCATATTGGGGCTGTATGGCCACCTTTACACGCACACTTACCTCATTATGCTGCTGTAGATTTTCTATTTTGCGATAAATTTCTTTTGCTTTCTCCCAGAATTCATCATGGCGGTTCTCCGGGATCTTCCAGGCCGCAGCCTGTTCTGGATTTGGCGTTTCTTCACTCAGAGACAACATTTCAGCTGCAATCAGTGAGAGGAAAAATGAATCAAAGAAAAGAGAATATTATTACCCCCAAGCTGGTAACAGTTCTATAAATCGGCCCCCCGGACTCTGATCTTAGGGGGGTAAAACGCCAGAGAATCTCCCAGCATGAATAAAGGGTGGAAGAGCCGTTCCTGAGAGTCCAGACTTCCATCATCGGAGTGTGGAGTCCCCTCCCCCCCTTTCATCAGACGTCCATCATCATCAGACTTCCATCATCGGATAGCGGAGTCCCCTCCCCCCCTGTATTATTCC
Organism: Lithobates clamitans; assembly: GCA_037952925.1. Taxonomy (NCBI): domain Eukaryota; kingdom Metazoa; phylum Chordata; class Amphibia; order Anura; family Ranidae; genus Lithobates; species Lithobates clamitans. The sequence goes on from JBBGZY010002858.1 coordinate 62,870, forward strand.
TTTCTTCACCTTTCATCCATTCACACCAGAAATGGTCCCTTCACTCCGAATGTTTGCATGCGCAGTGACATGCGTTTGGCACACATTTCTATGTGCGTTTTCACACATTTTTGGGCATTTCTGTGTATTTGCAGTGCAGAAAAATGCGTCTTGTTGTATTTCACCGCACAGCAATATTGTGAAGAGCGCCCATAGAATATCCCGGATTTGATTGGACTGTCTGTGTGGATGTTGGGAAGTCAGAAATGCGTCCCGCTGCATGTGGAGTGACTGGGCCTGACTGGTAGATTTATTCAGAAGATTTTCTCTTAGTCTTTGTAGAAAGTAGCGGATCTCACTTTGTAGGATTCTTTTCACTCTCCCTGTAATCACCAATATATAGATCGTTTTATAGATCGATTTATACAAATCTGCCATTGGCTGACACAGGGGAGATCACATGACTGGAGTGGGCTGATAATAGGTAAGTATACAGATTTCTGACACAGGTGAGTGAGAATAGGTGGGGGGTGGAGCATTTTTAAGACTAGTCAGGTAAAGTCTGGGATTTTACTTTTAATCTTTCATTACAATAATATCCGTTGATCCCGCCATGATGGTCCTTGTTCAGGCGCTTCCTGTGATTGGGTGACAATCGTCTTCTGATTCTGCTCCTGTCACACAGACTTCTGATGGAGGATATTTCAGCACATATTACTTCTCTATCGCCCCCCTCAGGAAATCAGATGACACGCACCAATCAGTGGACTGCGTATAGCAACAAAGTATAAAAAGAAAATAAATCGGCACTGAGACATAAACAGCAATTGATGACGGCACCCAGAGCTGCAGCCAACCTAATCCGATCTATTTAGGGTTTACATCCACTTTAACCACTTAAGGACCGCAAGGTTTTACCCCCTTAATGACCAGGCCATTTTTTGCGATTCGGCACTGCGTCGCTTTAACTGATTGCGCGGTCGTGCGACGTTGTACCCAAATAAAATTGACGTCCCTTTTTTTCCCACAAATAGAATTTTCTTTTGGTGGTATTTGATCACCTCTGCGGTTTTTATTTTTTGCGATATAAACAAAAATGATGACTTCCTTTCATGTCATCCATTGTGTACAATTGTGTTCCTAGCTGTGATTGGTCAGTGTGATCACATGGTACTGACAGGACCAATCACAGCCCATCTGTACCATGTGATTCGCTCTGGCCAATCACAGCTAATCAAAACAGAACAGCTGAATTATTCAGTTTCATTCAGTAAAATGCTTTCTTATAGAAATGTAAAAACAATCGCGATCACTTCCCCAGAGTAGTATATTGTTACTGGGGTCACATTATATTGCTCTGGTCACAGTTTGTTAAAAAAATCTTTAAAAAAAATGTAGTAAAAATAAAAATATATATGATTAGCAGTCAGTGTCCCCGATCATCACTCCAGTTATATTATATGATAAAGCTCCACTGGTGGATCGTATGTAAAAAATTTTTTTTTTTTTTTTACATTTCTTCATTTCCGCAAAGAATTACAACTTCAAAACCTTGTTATGCCTCCTACTAAACACCTCGGACTGTCTACTCTCCATAAAGGGTCATTTGGGGGTATTTGTATTGTCCTGGTGTTTTTAAATCTCAGGAAATGAGATCGGCTGTCAGTATATCAGGATTGATCGATTGATCAGATATATATCCGATACTTTGTGGTCTCTATTACTGTCTGATTTGGGGGATTTTCACCAAAGAAATGGAGCAGAATACATTTTATTACCCAGAAGTACATTTGCAGCGTGAGAAGTGACAGTTGAGCGTCTCTTACTTGTATGTCGGCAGTTCTGAAGGACGAAGGTGGCAGCTTTGTGAGTCTCGTCATCTTGTGACTCCGTCAGAATCTGAATCATGAGGGGAAGTCCGTTGCCTCTCAGCAGCTCGTATTGATTCGGTTCTGTTGAATGAGACGCTCATTAAATTCTGATGACATAAATGATTGTGTGTCTGATGGTTGCTGCCCTGCTGTCCCAGCGATACACAGCGAACGATCAGCACGCCGATCAATATTATATGGGGTCCTTTGTAGGGAAGGCGCCTTGTCTACCAGCGAGACAGCCGAGCGCCGTGTGAGGTCTACACATATGAAGAGCACCGCTTATCACACTTCATAGGAAATGTTCTTTAGAAATTCATTCCAATCAAAACCTGAACATCTAACAAAGGAAGAAATATTCCACTTTCCTTAAAGCCCAACTCCGAGCCCAGCCCCCCCCCATCACCACCAAAACCTCCCCCTCCCCCCAAGAGCCTTCCACCCATGCTGGATTCTTAACTTAAACTTTCGTTCCTTATTCTCACATTAAACCTTTTCTCCTTGTCTGCTTTCTAAAACGCAGCTCTGAACTCAGCACCCCCCCCCCCCCCCCCATCTCCATCGGAACGCCTCAACCCTCTGATAACAATAATATCCACACAAACCTGTATTATGGATCTTTGGTTCATTTTGAACATAACAGGTCCTCTTTATCGGGTGGTGGACACTGAAGAGCGACACCACTTTAGGGATTCTCTTCAGCCTCCACAGTAGGGGGTGGGGGGGATTGATGACCTGGGCTCACAGGAGGTGGGTAAAGGAGGAGAGGACTGGGATTGGGTGACAGATTCCTGACCAGTAATAGAAAGTCCTGGTACTTACCACAGTCCTCAGTGCAGTGCCCTAGAGTGAGGACAATGCTGAACCTGTCCTCGGGATCCAGACTTCTGTGGGCCAGCAAGGCGATCAGACTCGATACCACGCCGTACTGTGACAGGCGACCCACAGCTCCGCCTACAGAAACAACGCACAGCTTTATTGTCAACAAAAAATAATCACATTTAACAAACAGCGGACAGAATACGATCATTCAAAATGTGTGAAAAAACAGATCGAGGATTCCAACCGATTAAAGAAATATTTCGATTGCCATTTACTGTCACACAACAGGACCCCAAAGTGTATATTATATGGGGGGGGGAGGGGGGATCACAGAACAAATCACGTTCTAATAATGTCTTTGGATTATTTCACTTATTTTTGCACTATTTGTACTCAAATCTGCAATTTGTTTCTAGAAAAATGGGGGATGGGGGACATCAATTGCACAGGGTCTTTTCTGGACAATTGAATAGAAAAGTCTGGGGGGGGAGGGGGATATATAATCTTCAGTAATTCAGGTTTGTTGTGGAAATTATATGAAGATGTATTTATAGTGGAGCTCCACCCACTTTTACAACTCTTCAGCATCCCTCACTAAACTGCGCACTGTAAACAAATTGGATATTTTTTTTTTTTTTTCTCAGCACCTCCTGTATATCTGCTGTATTCATTTTTCACTTCCTCCTCCCTGGCCGCGGCCCATCGCATCATTTCCTGTCTGCAATGCCTTCTGGGAAGGGGCCGCACTGAGCATGTGTGAGATCTGCAAGGATGAGATCCAGGAAGAAATACAGTCTGGCTTCAGATGCCCACACTTAAGATGGCCACGGCCTGCTGGAAGTTTATAAAATAACAAACTACTGCTATAAACTAACAAAACAGACCTTAGTTTACAGACTAACTTTACTAGAATACATGAAGCTTGTGTATTATAGGGGGATTTTTATTTAAAAAGTATCATTTCGACAATATGTATTGTCATCGTGTGTCCCGGTGTTAGATCTCCCGCTCTATAGAGCTGACCGGCCCGACTGACGCTGGTGAGACCCGTTTTGGTAGTGAAAAGCTTCCTGAGGTTGCAGAGAAGTGTTTGCAGAGTGGGGATATGTCCGCCAGCGAAGGGCCCCTGTGCAATGCACAGAACGATCGTCTGGGGGGGGGATGTGCTCTGGGAAGACATTATCGGTTATGGGGGGTGTACACTCGGGTCTCTCTGTGTGTCTGATCAGCACATGGGGGGGGGGCCGTGTCTCTGCAGATAATCTCCCCTCCTCAGGAATGGTAGAATAATCCGGGGATCTCTGAACAACGCAGAATAAGGATTCACCCCAATGGTAAAAACGGGGGGTCTTTGGTGTGTTGTGGTCGGGGGGGTCTTTGTGTGCGTTGTGGTCGGGGGGTCTTTGGGTGCGTTGTGGTCGGGGGGTCTTTGTGTGCGTTGTGGTCGGGGGTCTTTGGGTGCGTTGTGGTCGGGGGGTCTTTGTGTGCGTTGTGGTCGGGGGTCTTTGGATGTGTTGTGGTCGGGGGGTCTTTGGATGCATTGTGGTCGGGGGGTCTTTGTGTGCGTTGTGGTCGGGGGTCTTTGGGTGCGTTGTGGTCGGGGGGTCTTTGGATGCGTTGTGGTCGGGGGGTCTTTGTGTGCGTTGTGGTCGGGGGGTCTTTGGTGTGTTGTGGTCGGGGGGTCTTTGGGTGCGTTGTGGTCGGGGGGTCTTTAAATGCGTTGTGGTCGGGGGGTCTTTGGGTGCGTTGTGGTCGGGGGGTCTTTGGGTGTGTTGTGGTCGGGGGGTCTTTGGGTGTGTTGTGGTCGGGGGGTCTTTGGGTGCGTTGTGGTCGGGGGGTCTTTGGGTGCGTTGTGGCTGGGGGATCTTTGGTGTGTTGTGGTTGGGGGGTCTTTGGTGTGTTGTGGTTGGGGGGTCTTTGGGTGTGTTGTGGTCGGGGGGTCTTTGGATGCGTTGTGGTCGGGGGGTCTTTGTGTGCGTTGTGGTGGGGGGGGTCTTTGTGTGCGTTGTGGACGGGGGGTCTTTGGTGTGTTGTGGTCGGGGGGTCTTTGGGTGTGTTGTGGTCGGGGGGTCTTTGGGTGTGTTGTCGTCGGGGGGTCTTTGTGTGCGTTGTGGGGGGGGGGTCTTTGTGTGCGTTGTGGTCGGGGGGTCTTTGGGTGTGTTGTCGTCGGGGGGTCTTTGTGTGCGTTGTGGTGGGGGGGGGTCTTTGTGTGCGTTGTGGTCGGGGGGTCTTTGGGTGTGTTGTGGTCGGGGGGTCTTTGGGTGCGTTGTGGACGGGGGGTCTTTGGTGTGTTGTGGTCGGGGGGTCTTTGGGTGTGTTGTGGTCGGGGGGTCTTTGGGTGTGTTGTCGTCGGGGGGTCTTTGTGTGCGTTGTGGTGGGGGGGGGGTCTTTGTGTGCGTTGTGGTCGGGGGGTCTTTGGGTGTGTTGTCGTCGGGGGGTCTTTGTGTGCGTTGTGGTGGGGGGGGTCTTTGTGTGCGTTGTGGACGGGGGGTCTTTGGTGTGTTGTGGTCGGGGGGTCTTTGGGTGTGTTGTGGTCGGGGGGTCTTTGGGTGCGTTGTGGTCGGGGGGTCTTTGTGTGCGTTGTGGTCGGGGGGTCTTTGGGTGCGTTGTGGTCAGGGGGTCTTTGGGTGCGTTGTGGTCGGGGGGTCTTTGGTGTGTTGTGGTCGGGGGGGTCTTTAGTGTGTTCTTTTTGAATAAAAGGCAAAAACTTCTTTGGAGTGCAGCTGTCCAAAACTTCTTCTGATTTTGATTGCTATCGGCAGCTTAGAAGTGTTTGCCCTGGCACATTCCCCAATTTCCTCCCCACACCCCCTCTAGCACATGTCCCATCCCCATATAATGTTTTCTTATACCTTCTTCCTGTAGTGAACAGCTGACTTTATTACTACCTGTGATATCATCATCCGGCTTGTAGAATTCTTACAAGGACAGCTATTGGGAGCTTCGTTCCAACAGACATGGAGACTTCCACCAGAACTACATATCCCAAAAACCCTTTCCCTGCACACAATGTCTGGGCAATCTCTTGGGGATCAGGAAGTAGAATTGTACAGCCGGGGAAGAAATCGATGTATGCGGAGGAGAGGGGCAGAGAAGGGTGGGGGGTGGACAGAGTTCTGTAGTCAGAAGGCAGAGCTGACAACCATTCTGGAATTTGAGTGCAGCAGAGGCACGGTGTTGTCAGCACCTAACTCAGTATATACCTGTGCTAGGTAGATGTATATACTCACTTTTATGAGATACAGTATATACCTGTGCTAGGTAGATGTATATACTCACTTTTGTGGGATACAGTATATACCTGTGCTTGGTAGATGTATATACTCACTTTTATGAGATACAGTATATACCTGTGCTAGGTAGATGTATATACTCTTTTTTATGAGATACAGTATATACCTGTGCTAGGTAGATGTATATACTCACTTTTGTGGGATACAGTATATACCTGTGCTTGGTAGATGTATATACTCTTTTTTATGAGATACAGTATATACCTGTGCTAGGTAGATGTATATACTCTTTTTTATGAGATACAGTATATACCTGTGCTAGGTAGATGTATATACTCACTTTTGTGGGATACAGTATATACCTGTGCTTGGTAGATGTATATACTCTTTTTTATGAGATACAGTATATACCTGTGCTAGGTAGATGTATATACTCTTTTTTATGAGATACAGTATATACCTGTGCTAGGTAGATGTATATACTCACTTTTGTGGGATACAGTATATACCTGTGCTAGGTAGATGTATATACTCTTTTTTATGAGATACAGTATATACCTGTGCTAGGTAGATGTATATACTGGTTTTTATGAGATACAGTATATACCTGTGCTAGGTAGATGTATATACTCACTTTTGTGGGATACAGTATATACCTGTGCTAGGTAGATGTATATACTCTTTTTTATGAGATACAGTATATACCTGTACTAGGTAGATGTATATACTGGTTTTTATGAGATACAGTATATACCTGTGCTACGTAGATGTATTTCAGAGATTTACTGATTTTTTTTTTTCCCCTAACATGCACTTTAAGGAACAAATCACATTGCGATTGCAGAGCAGTCAGAACGCTCCGGCTGCTGTGTGTTTCCGGCTGGCTAGGGGGCAGTGTGGTGCACGATTCTGTATACCACACCCTCCCCTTTTTTTTGTAGCAGCTTTATTCGAAGTGTACAAAATGTACACCTCATTCACTAAATGTCGGGACATGCGCACGCTGCTAGACATTGAAATGCGATTCGGTGAGCTGTGATAAAATGTCGCATGTCTGCATTGTATTGCAGCACAGAGCTGAGCAACATTGCAGTGTGAATGGGATATATAAGAAACGATTGTTGTCCCTGTGGTGACAGATATTATACCATGAAGTAAAACGCCCGTCACCGTACACAGGGCCTCCTGAACACCGGGCATAAAACAATGCTGATTACACAGAGCTCGGGTGTTTCCTGTCTTCAGCCTGTATAACCAGCTCTACGTTCCTCTATATACTGTATCTATATATCTATATATGTATGGGCCTCTTTTCAGCCTGTATAACCAGCTCTACGTTCCTCTATATATATCTATGGGCCTCTTTACAGCCTGTATAACCAGCTCTACATTCCTCTATATACCTATATATATATCTATATATGTATGGGCCTCTTTTCAGCCTGTATAACCAGCTCTACGTTCCTCTATATATATATATGTATGGGCCTCTTTTCAGCCTGTATAACCAGCTTTACGTTCCTCTATATACCGTATATATATATATCTTTGGGCCTCTTTTCATTCATATTTGTAGAAGAACATTTTCAGGCCGAAAGAAACCCCCAAAAAATCACAAGTACGTTTTTGAGAGGAAGTTTCTGGTAGAAGAAATGTTGACGTGGCGTTTAGGAGAGCTCAGCACTTGATTATATAAAAAATGCCCAAAATACTCCCCTCAATTCGGTGCAATACGAGCCGCTATCTGCGATTTTATGCTGCTTTTCCTACCAGAGCTTCTGCCATTGATTTACCACCCCCCCTCCCCCTGTGTACATGGACCCCCATAGGGGTGACTTGTAAGCAGATCTAATATAATGTATTCTTCAAATCATAAATCAAATCTGAGAGATCTTCATGTTCAGAGGAATCTGTGAATCTGAAGAGAAACAAAGATACCAAAACGCAAGTACTGGAGCTCCGCCCCTTTCAGAAAAGTAGAGCAGTCGCCCCCTTTTCATTCTTTGTTTCATTTCCGATAAAATAAAAGACAATCGTATAACTTCCATGTTTCCTCCACAGTTCTGTACTGAGATCTTTTCTTCAGATAAGGATGACTTACGGTTCTCTGCGATACACGCATCCAAAGTCTTTGATACGACCACAGCCAACATGGAGTCCATCCCCCTTGTCTGCACATTGGTCACCAGCTGGAGGAGAACCTTGGCCAACGTGTCCAACCCACCGACCGAGAGGAAGCAATCCTGAGAGAAGCCTGCGGAGACGGGAAGAATCAGACATTTATATCTTTATTTCTCCATAAATCACAAAGTCCCTTTTTATCCGGCACATCCAATAATATCTTCCGCCTTCCTCTACATTCACCAGAATCTATGAGCTTCTGTAACTTCGTTTATTATTTGTAATCTTCACACATAAATGTCAAATGGGAAAGTCACCATTATTATTTATATATTTATTTAGAGCTCAGCTGTCCTATAAATAAATCCTAAACCTCCTTCTCTGCTCCTCCGGTCTTCACTGCGCCTCCTAGTGGGAAGAATTGTCATTAACCTGTTTATTCCTATGGAAGGACAATAGTCTGCTAGACAGCTGGAAGCCGCCATGAGTATGAACAGGATCTGAAGCCACAACCTCTGCTGTGTCTGGCAGTACATCTCCCTGCTGAGCCGAGAGTGAATAATCTTGCCTTTCACCTGGTTTCTGGTGAACTTTGAACTCTTTGCTCCTCCCATAAACTTCCTATTTCAGCCATGTCTTTGCACTTCCTGTCTGCCAGATTATTGTGCTCTCTCCAGCCGATATCTTGCTCCTTTGCATACCTGCAGCTCTCCGTATCTCCACTACCACTTGTTACTGACCTTTCTCTTATTTACTGACTACTTTTGTGCTTGATCCCTACCTGCTATATCTGTTACTGGACCCCGGCTTGTAAAGCAGTGTAGTGCCATGTTTGGGAGCCACGCAGGACCCTTCATGAGATGCCTGACAAAGGGGTCCTGCGTGGCACTACACTGCTTTGTGATGTGATCTTTGTTGAATAAATAAAACATTTGGATGACATTGATGATCTTTGGTGTGCTGGAGAATATCTACATAAGTTCCAGTATTCAGCTGGCGGTCGCTACAACACCCAATAGCTAAAGAGCTAGACTACGTGTGCAATATGGACTGCTGCTTCTGTACCGGCCCAGCTCCTCATGGGACATTTTCTGCATTACTGAAGACGCCTCAAACCTGTGATTAGAAGACAAGTTCAGAGATCCTGAAGAGGACCTGTCATGGCAGAAGTATGGAGGGGCCTCTGCTGACTTGTTTTTAATAAGCAGCTTCCAGGGCCGTCATCCATTTCCTTCTCTCTATTATTATTATTATTATTATTATACAGTTTACTTAGCGCTTTACAATATAAAAGGAGACAATCCAGTTATAATACAATAAAATACAAGAGGATTAGGAGGGCCCTGCTCAGAAGAGCTTACAATCTAATAGGGTGGGGCAGGTGGTACAAAAGGTTGTCACTGTGGGGGATGAGCTGATGGAAGTGGGAGGAGATTAGTTGGAGACGTGATCGGCTTTCCTGAAGAGATGAGTTTTCAGGGATCGCCTGAAGGTAGCAAGAGTAGGGGATAGCCGGACAGGTGGAGGTAGCGAGTTCCAGAGGATGGGAGAGGCTCTGGAGAAATCCTGGAGACGAGGATGGGAGGAGGAGACGAGAGAGCTTGAGAGCAGGAGGTCTTGAGAAGATCGGAGAGGAGGATTTGGGTGATATTTGGAGACAAGATTGGTGATGGAGCTCGGGGCAGAGTTGTGAATGGCTTTGTATGTTGTGGTTAGTATTTTGAATTTAATTTGCTGGGTGATTGGGAGCCAGTGTAGGGATTGGAGGAGAGGGTTGGCAGACACTGAATGGAGACCAGTGTAGGGATTGGAGAAGAGGGTTGGTGGACACTGAATGGAGACCAGTGTAGGGATTGGAGAAGAGGGTTGGTGGACACTGAATGGAGGTCAGTGTAGGGATTGGAGGAGAGGGTTGGCGGACACTGAATGGAGACCAGTGTAGGGATTGGAGGAGAGGGTTGGCAGACACTGAATGGAGACCAGTGTAGGGATTGGAGGAGAGGGTTGGCGGACACTGAATGGAGACCAGTGTAGGGATTGGAGGAGAGGGTTGGCAGACACTGAATGGAGACCAGTGTAGGGATTGGAGGAGAGGGTTGGCAGACACTGAATGGAGACCAGTGTAGGGATTGGAGGAGAGGGTTGGCGGACACTGAATGGAGACCAGTGTAGGGATTGGAGGAGAGGGTTGGCAGACACTGAATGGAAACCAGTGTAGGGATTGGAGGAGAGGATTGGCAGACACTGAATGGAGACCAGTGTAGGGATTGGAGGAGAGGGTTGGCAGACACTGAATGGAGACCAGTGTAAGGATTGGAGGAGAGGGTTGGCAGACACTGAATGGAGACCAGTGTAGGGATTGGAGGAGAGGGTTGGCAGACACTGAATGGAGACCAGTGTAGGGATTGGAGGAGAGGGTTGGCAGACACTGAATGGAGACCAGTGTAGGGATTGGAGGAGAGGGTTGGCAGACACTGAATGGAGACCAGTGTAGGGATTGGAGAAGAGGGTTGGCAGACACTGAATGGAGGTCAGTGTAGGGATTGGAGGAGAGGGTTGGCAGACACTGAATGGAGACCAGTGTAGGGATTGGAGAAGAGGGTTGGCAGAAACTGAATGGAGACCAGTGTAGGGATTGGAGGAGGGGGTTGATAGACACTGAATGGAGACCAGTGTAGGGATTGGAGGAGAGGGTTGGCAGACACTGAATGGAGGCCAGTGTAGGGATTGGAGGAGAGGTTTGGCAGACACTGAATGGAGATCAGTGTAGGGATTGGAGAAGAGGGTTGGCAGACACTGAATGGAGACCAGTGTAGGGATTGGAGGAGAGGGTTGGCAGACACTGAATGGAGACCAGTGTAGGGATTGGAGGAGAGGGTTGGCAGACACTGAATGGAGACCAGTGTAGGGATTGGAGGAGAGGGTTGGCGGACACTGAATGGAGACCAGTGTAGGGATTGGAGGAGAGGGGTGGAGGACACTGAATGGAGGCCAGTGTAGGGATTGGAGGAGAGGGGTGGCAGACACTGAATGGAGACCAGTGTAGGGATTGGAGAGGGTTGGCAGACACTGAATGGAGACCAGTGTAGGGATTGAAGAAGAGGGTTGGCAGACACTGAATGGAGACCAGTGTAGGGATTGGAGGAGAGGGTTGGCAGACACTGATTGGAGGCCAGTGTAGGGATTGGAGGAGAGGGTTGGCAGACACTGAATGGAGACCAGTGTAGGGATTGGAGGAGAGGGGTGGCAGACACTGAATGGAGACCAGTGTAGGGATTGGAGGAGAGGGTTGGCAGACACTGAATGGAGACCAGTGTAGGGATTGGAGAAGAGGGTTGGCAGACACTGAATGGAGACCAGTGTAGGGATTGGAGGAGAGGGTTGGCAGACACTGATTGGAGGCCAGTGTAGGGATTGGAGGAGAGGGTTGGCAGACACTGAATGGAGACCAGTGTAGGGATTGGAGGAGAGGGGTGGCAGACACTGAATGGAGACCAGTGTAGGGATTGGAGGAGAGGGTTGGCGGACACTGAATGGAGACCAGTGTAGGGATTGGAGGAGAGGGTTGGCAGACACTGAATGGAGACCAGTGTAGGGATTGGAGGAGAGGGTTGGCAGACACTGAATGGAGACCAGTGTAGGGATTGGAGGAGAGGGTTGGTGGACACTGAATGGAGACCAGTGTAGGGATTGGAGGAGAGGGTTGGCAGACACTGAATGGAGACCAGTGTAGGGATTGGAGAAGAGGGTTGGCAGACACTGAATGGAGACCAGTGTAGGGATTGGAGGAGAGGATTGGCAGACACTGAATGGAGACCAGTGTAGGGATTGGAGGAGAGGGTTGGCAGACACTGAATGGAGACCAGTGTAGGGATTGGAGGAGAGGATTGGCAGACACTGAATGGAGACCAGTGTAGGGATTGGAGGAGAGGGTTGGCAGACACTGAATGGAGACCAGTGTAGGGATTGGAGAAGAGGGTTGGCAGACACTAAATGGAGACCAGTGTAGGGATTGGAGGAGAGGGTTGGCAGACACTGATTGGAGGCCAGTGTAGGGATTGGAGGAGAGGGTTGGCGGACACTGAATGGTGACCAGTGTAGGGATTGGAGGAGAGGGTTGGCAGACACTGAATGGAGGTCAGTGTAGGGATTGGAGGAGAGGGTTGGCAGACACTGAATGGAGACCAGTGTAGGGATTGGAGAAGAGGGTTGGCAGACACTGAATGGAGACCAGTGTAGGGATTGGAGGAGGGGGTTGGCAGACACTGAATGGAGACCAGTGTAGGGATTGGAGGAGAGGGTTGGCAGACACTGAATGGAGGCCAGTGTAGGGATTGGAGGAGAGGGTTGGCAGACACTGAATGGAGATCAGTGTAGGGATTGGAGAAGAGGGTTGGCAGACACTGAATGGAGACCAGTGTAGGGATTGGAGGAGAGGGTTGGCAGACACTGAATGGAGACCAGTGTAGGGATTGGAGGAGAGGGTTGGTGGAGACTGAATGGAGACCAGTGTAGGGATTGGAGGAGAGGGTTGGCAGACACTGAATGGAGACCAGTGTAGGGATTGGAGGAGGGGGTTGGCAGACACTGAATGGAGACCAGTGTAGGGATTGGAGGAGAGGGTTGGCAGACACTGAATGGAGACCAGTGTAGGGATTGGAGGAGAGGGTTGGCAGACACTGAATGGAGACCAGTGTAGGGATTGGAGAAGAGGGTTGGCAGACACTGAATGGAGACCAGTGTAGGGATTGGAGAAGAGGGTTGGCAGACACTGAATGGAGACCAGTGTAGGGATTGGAGAAGAGGGTTGGCAGACACTGAATGGAGACCAGTGTAGGGATTGGAGGAGAGGGTTGGCAGACACTGAATGGAGGTCAGTGTAGGGATTGGAGGAGAGGGTTGGCAGACACTGAATGGAGACCAGTGTAGGGATTGGAGGAGGGGGTTGGCAGACACTGAATGGAGACCAGTGTAGGGATTGAAGGAGAGGGTTGGCAGACACTAAATGGAGACCAGTGTAGGGATTGGAGAAGAGGGTTGGCAGACACTGAATGGAGACCAGTGTAGGGATTGGAGAAGAGGGTTGGCAGACACTGAATGGAGACCAGTGTAGGGATTGGAGGAGAGGGTTGGCAGACGCTGAATGGAGACCGGTGTAGGGATTGGAGGAGAGGGTTGGTGGACACTGAATGGAGGTCAGTGTAGGGATTGGAGGAGAGGGTTGGCGGACACTGAATGGAGACCAGTGTAGGGATTGGAGAAGAGGGTTGGCAGACACTGAATGGAGACCAGTGTAGGGATTGGAGGAGAGGGTTGGCAGACACTGAATGGAGACCAGTGTAGGGATTGGAGGAGAGGGTTGGCAGACACTGATTGGAGGCCAGTGTAGGGATTGGAGGAGAGGGTTGGCAGACACTGAATGGAGACCAGTGTAGGGATTGGAGGAGAGGGTTGGCAGACACTGAATGGAGACCAGTGTAGGGATTGGAGGAGAGGGGTGGCAGACACTGAATGGAGACCAGTGTAGGGATTGGAGGAGAGGGTTGGCAGACACTGAATGGAGACCAGTGTAGGGATTGGAGGAGAGGATTGGCAGACACTGAATGGAGACCAGTGTAGGGATTGGAGGAGAGGGTTGGCAGACACTGAATGGAGACCAGTGTAGGGATTGGAGGAGAGGGTTGGCAGACACTGAATGGAGACCAGTGTAGGGATTGGAGGAGAGGGTTGGCAGACACTGATTGGAGGCCAGTGTAGGGATTGGAGGAGAGGGTTGGCAGACGCTGAATGGAGACCAGTGTAGGGATTGGAGGAGAGGGTTGGCAGACACTGAATGGAGACCAGTGTAGGGATTGGAGGAGAGGGTTGGCAGACACTGAATGGAGACCAGTGTAGGGATTGGAGGAGAGGGTTGGCAGACACTGATTGGAGGCCAGTGTAGGGATTGGAGGAGAGGGTTGGCAGACACTGAATGGAGACCAGTGTAGGGATTGGAGGAGAGGGTTGGCAGACACTGAATGGAGACCAGTGTAGGGATTGGAGGAGAGGGGTGGCAGACACTGAATGGAGACCAGTGTAGGGATTGGAGGAGAGGGTTGGCAGACACTGAATGGAGACCAGTGTAGGGATTGGAGGAGAGGATTGGCAGACACTGAATGGAGACCAGTGTAGGGATTGGAGGAGAGGGTTGGCAGACACTGAATGGAGACCAGTGTAGGGATTGGAGAAGAGGGTTGGCAGACACTGAATGGAGACCAGTGTAGGGATTGGAGGAGAGGGTTGGCAGACACTGATTGGAGGCCAGTGTAGGGATTGGAGGAGAGGGTTGGCAGACGCTGAATGGAGACCAGTGTAGGGATTGGAGGAGAGGGTTGGCAGACACTGAATGGAGGTCAGTGTAGGGATTGGAGGAGAGGGTTGGCAGACACTGAATGGAGACCAGTGTAGGGATTGGAGAAGAGGGTTGGCAGACACTGAATGGAGACCAGTGTAGGGATTGGAGAAGAGGGTTGGCAGACACTGAATGGAGACCAGTGTAGGGATTGGAGAAGAGGGTTGGCAGACACTGAATGGAGACCAGTGTAGGGATTGGAGGAGAGGATTGGCAGACACTGAATGGAGACCAGTGTAGGGATTGGAGGAGAGGGTTGGCAGACACTGAATGGAGACCAGTGTAGGGATTGGAGGAGAGGATTGGCAGACACTGAATGGAGACCAGTGTAGGGATTGGAGAAGAGGGTTGGCAGACACTGAATGGAGACCAGTGTAGGGATTGGAGGAGAGGGTTGGCAGACACTGATTGGAGGCCAGTGTAGGGATTGGAGGAGAGGGTTGGCAGACGCTGAATGGAGACCAGTGTAGGGATTGGAGGAGAGGGTTGGCAGACACTGAATGGAGGTCAGTGTAGGGATTGGAGGAGAGGGTTGGCAGACACTGAATGGAGACCAGTGTAGGGATTGGAGAAGAGGGTTGGCAGACACTGAATGGAGACCAGTGTAGGGATTGGAGGAGGGGGTTGGCAGACACTGAATGGAGACCAGTGTAGGGATTGGAGGAGAGGGTTGGCAGACACTGAATGGAGACCAGTGTAGGGATTGGAGGAGGGGGTTGGCAGACACTGAATGGAGACCAGTGTAGGGATTGGAGGAGAGGGTTGGCAGACACTGAATGGAGGCCAGTGTAGGGATTGGAGGAGAGGGTTGGCAGACACTGAATGGAGACCAGTGTAGGGATTGGAGAAGAGGGTTGGCAGACACTGAATGGAGACCAGTGTAGGGATTGGAGAAGAGGGTTGGCAGACACTGAATGGAGACCAGTGTAGGGATTGGAGGAGAGGGTTGGCAGACGCTGAATGGAGACCGGTGTAGGGATTGGAGGAGAGGGTTGGTGGACACTGAATGGAGGTCAGTGTAGGGATTGGAGGAGAGGGTTGGCAGACACTGAATGGAGACCAGTGTAGGGATTGGAGAAGAGGGTTGGCAGACACTGAATGGAGACCAGTGTAGGGATTGGAGGAGAGGGTTGGCAGACACTGAATGGAGACCAGTGTAGGGATTGGAGGAGAGGGTTGGCAGACACTGAATGGAGACCAGTGTAGGGATTGGAGGAGAGGGTTGGCAGACACTGAATGGAGACCAGTGTAGGGATTGGAGGAGAGGGTTGGCAGACACTGATTGGAGGCCAGTGTAGGGATTGGAGGAGAGGGTTGGCAGACACTGAATGGAGACCAGTGTAGGGATTGGAGGAGAGGGTTGGCAGACACTGAATGGAGACCAGTGTAGGGATTGGAGGAGAGGGGTGGCAGACACTGAATGGAGACCAGTGTAGGGATTGGAGGAGAGGGTTGGCAGACACTGAATGGAGACCAGTGTAGGGATTGGAGGAGAGGATTGGCAGACACTGAATGGAGACCAGTGTAGGGATTGGAGGAGAGGGTTGGCAGACACTGAATGGAGACCAGTGTAGGGATTGGAGAAGAGGGTTGGCAGACACTGAATGGAGACCAGTGTAGGGATTGGAGGAGAGGGTTGGCAGACACTGATTGGAGGCCAGTGTAGGGATTGGAGGAGAGGGTTGGCAGACGCTGAATGGAGACCAGTGTAGGGATTGGAGGAGAGGGTTGGCAGACACTGAATGGAGGTCAGTGTAGGGATTGGAGGAGAGGGTTGGCAGACACTGAATGGAGACCAGTGTAGGGATTGGAGAAGAGGGTTGGCAGACACTGAATGGAGACCAGTGTAGGGATTGGAGAAGAGGGTTGGCAGACACTGAATGGAGACCAGTGTAGGGATTGGAGAAGAGGGTTGGCAGACACTGAATGGAGACCAGTGTAGGGATTGGAGGAGAGGATTGGCAGACACTGAATGGAGACCAGTGTAGGGATTGGAGGAGAGGGTTGGCAGACACTGAATGGAGACCAGTGTAGGGATTGGAGGAGAGGATTGGCAGACACTGAATGGAGACCAGTGTAGGGATTGGAGAAGAGGGTTGGCAGACACTGAATGGAGACCAGTGTAGGGATTGGAGGAGAGGGTTGGCAGACACTGATTGGAGGCCAGTGTAGGGATTGGAGGAGAGGGTTGGCAGACGCTGAATGGAGACCAGTGTAGGGATTGGAGGAGAGGGTTGGCAGACACTGAATGGAGGTCAGTGTAGGGATTGGAGGAGAGGGTTGGCAGACACTGAATGGAGACCAGTGTAGGGATTGGAGAAGAGGGTTGGCAGACACTGAATGGAGACCAGTGTAGGGATTGGAGGAGGGGGTTGGCAGACACTGAATGGAGACCAGTGTAGGGATTGGAGGAGAGGGTTGGCAGACACTGAATGGAGACCAGTGTAGGGATTGGAGGAGGGGGTTGGCAGACACTGAATGGAGACCAGTGTAGGGATTGGAGGAGAGGGTTGGCAGACACTGAATGGAGGCCAGTGTAGGGATTGGAGGAGAGGGTTGTCAGACACTGAATGGAGACCAGTGTAGGGATTGGAGGAGAGGGTTGGCAGACACTGAATGGAGATCAGTGTAGGGATTGGAGGAGAGGGTTGGCAGACACTGAATGGAGACCAGTGTAGGGATTTGAGGAGAGGGTTGGCAGACACTGATTGGAGGCCAGTGTAGGGATTTGAGGAGAGGGTTGGCAGACACTGATTGGAGGCCAGTGTAGGGATTGGAGGAGAGGGTTGGCAGACACTGATTGGAGGCCAGTGTAGGGATTGGAGGAGAGGGTTGGCAGACGCTGAATGGAGGTCAGTGTAGGGATTGGAGGAGAGGGTTGGCAGACACTGAATGGAGACCAGTGTAGGGATTGGAGAAGAGGGTTGGCAGACACTGAATGGAGACCAGTGTAGGGATTGGAGAAGAGGGTTGGCAGACACTGAATGGAGACCAGTGTAGGGATTGGAGGAGAGGATTGGCAGACACTGAATGGAGACCAGTGTAGGGATTGGAGGAGAGGGTTGGCAGACTCTGAATGGAGACCAGTGTAGGGATTGGAGGAGAGGATTGGCAGACACTGAATGGAGACCAGTGTAGGGATTGGAGGAGAGGGTTGGTGGACACTGAATGGAGACCAGTGTAGGGATTGGAGGAGAGGGTTGGCAGACACTGAATGGAGACCAGTGTAGGGATTGGAGGAGAGGGTTGGTGGACACTGAATGGAGACCAGTGTAGGGATTGGAGGAGAGGGTTGGCAGACACTGAATGGAGACCAGTGTAGGGATTGGAGGAGGGGGTTGGCAGACACTGAATGGAGACCAGTGTAGGGATTGGAGGAGAGGGTTGGCAGACACTGAATGGAGACCAGTGTAGGGATTGGAGGAGAGGGTTGGCAGACACTGAATGGAGACCAGTGTAGGGATTGGAGAAGAGGGTTGGCAGACACTGAATGGAGACCAGTGTAGGGATTGGAGAAGAGGGTTGGCAGACACTGAATGGAGACCAGTGTAGGGATTGGAGGAGAGGATTGGCAGACACTGAATGGAGACCAGTGTAGGGATTGGAGGAGAGGGTTGGCAGACTCTGAATGGAGACCAGTGTAGGGATTGGAGGAGAGGATTGGCAAACACTGAATGGAGACCAGTGTAGGGATTGGAGAAGAGGGTTGGCAGACACTGAATGGAGACCAGTGTAGGGATTGGAGGAGAGGGTTGGCAGACACTGATTGGAGGCCAGTGTAGGGATTGGAGGAGAGGGTTGGCAGATGCTGAATGGAGACCAGTGTAGGGATTGGAGGAGAGGGTTGGCAGACACTGAATGGAGGTCAGTGTAGGGATTGGAGGAGAGGGTTGGCAGACACTGAATGGAGACCAGTGTAGGGATTGGAGAAGAGGGTTGGCAGACACTGAATGGAGACCAGTGTAGGGATTGGAGGAGGGGGTTGGCAGACACTGAATGGAGACCAGTGTAGGGATTGGAGGAGAGGGTTGGCAGACACTGAATGGAGACCAGTGTAGGGATTGGAGGAAGGGGTTGGCAGACACTGAATGGAGACCAGTGTAGGGATTGGAGGAGAGGGTTGGCAGACACTGAATGGAGGCCAGTGTAGGGATTGGAGGAGAGGGTTGGCAGACACTGAATGGAGATCAGTGTAGGGATTGGCGAAGAGGGTTGGCAGACACTGAGTGGAGACCAGTGTAGGGATTGGAGGAGGGGGTTGGCAGACACTGAATGGAGACCAGTGTAGGGATTGGAGAAGAGGGTTGGCAGACACTGAATGGAGACCAGTGTAGGGATTGGAGGAGAGGGTTGGTGGACACTGAATGGAGACCAGTGTAGGGATTGGAGGAGAGGGTTGGCAGACACTGAATGGAGACCAGTGTAGGGATTGGAGGAGAGGGTTGGCGGACACTGAATGGAGACCAGTGTAGTGATTGGAGTAGAGGGTTGGCAGACACTGAATGGAGACCAGTGTAGGGATTGGAGGAGGGGGTTGGCAGACACTGAATGGAGACCAGTGTAGGGATTGGAGGAGAGGGTTGGCAGACACTGAATGGAGACCAGTGTAGGGATTGGAGGAGAGGGTTGGCAGACACTGAATGGAGACCAGTGTAGGGATTGGAGGAGAGGGTTGGCAGACACTGAATGGAGACCAGTGTAGGGATTGGAAGAGAGGGTTGGCAGACACTGAATGGAGACCAGTGTAGGGATTGGAGTAGAGGGTTGGCAGACTCTGAATGGAGACCAGTGTAGGGATTGGAGGAGAGGGTTGGCAGACTCTGAATGGAGACCAGTGTAGGGATTGGAGGAGAGGATTGGCAGACACTGAATGGAGACCAGTGTAGGGATTGGAGGAGAGGGTTGGTGGACACTGAATGGAGACCAGTGTAGGGATTGGAGGAGAGGGTTGGCAGACACTGAATGGAGACCAGTGTAGGGATTGGAGGAGAGGGTTGGCAGACACTGAATGGAGACCAGTGTAGGGATTGGAGGAGAGGGTTGGCGGACACTGAATGGAGACCAGTGTAGGGATTGGAGGAGAGGGTTGGCAGACACTGAATGGAGACCAGTGTAGGGATTGGAGGAGGGGGTTGGCAGACACTGAATGGAGACCAGTGTAGGGATTGGAGGAGAGGGTTGGCAGACACTGAATGGAGACCAGTGTAGGGATTGGAGGAGAGGGTTGGCAGACACTGAATGGAGACCAGTGTAGGGATTGGAGAAGAGGGTTGGCAGACACTGAATGGAGACCAGTGTAGGGATTGGAGGAGAGGATTGGCAGACACTGAATGGAGACCAGTGTAGGGATTGGAGGAGAGGGTTGGCAGACTCTGAATGGAGACCAGTGTAGGGATTGGAGGAGAGGATTGGCAAACACTGAATGGAGACCAGTGTAGGGATTGGAGAAGAGGGTTGGCAGACACTGAATGGAGACCAGTGTAGGGATTGGAGGAGAGGGTTGGCAGACACTGATTGGAGGCCAGTGTAGGGATTGGAGGAGAGGGTTGGCAGATGCTGAATGGAGACCAGTGTAGGGATTGGAGGAGAGGGTTGGCAGACACTGAATGGAGGTCAGTGTAGGGATTGGAGGAGAGGGTTGGCAGACACTGAATGGAGACCAGTGTAGGGATTGGAGAAGAGGGTTGGCAGACACTGAATGGAGACCAGTGTAGGGATTGGAGGAGGGGGTTGGCAGACACTGAATGGAGACCAGTGTAGGGATTGGAGGAGAGGGTTGGCAGACACTGAATGGAGACCAGTGTAGGGATTGGAGGAAGGGGTTGGCAGACACTGAATGGAGACCAGTGTAGGGATTAGAGGAGAGGGTTGGCAGACACTGAATGGAGGCCAGTGTAGGGATTGGAGGAGAGGGTTGGCAGACACTGAATGGAGATCAGTGTAGGGATTGGAGAAGAGGGTTGGCAGACACTGAATGGAGACCAGTGTAGGGATTGGAGGAGAGGGTTGGCAGACACTGAATGGAGACCAGTGTAGGGATTGGAGAAGAGGGTTGGCAGACACTGAATGGAGACCAGTGTAGGGATTGGAGGAGAGGGTTGGTGGACACTGAATGGAGACCAGTGTAGGGATTGGAGGAGAGGGTTGGCAGACACTGAATGGAGACCAGTGTAGGGATTGGAGGAGAGGGTTGGCGGACACTGAATGGAGACCAGTGTAGTGATTGGAGTAGAGGGTTGGCAGACACTGAATGGAGACCAGTGTAGGGATTGGAGTAGAGGGTTGGCAGACACTGAATGGAGACCAGTGTAGGGATTGGAGGAGAGGGTTGGCAGACACTGAATGGAGACCAGTGTAGGGATTGGAGGAGAGGGTTGGCAGACACTGAATGGAGACCAGTGTAGGGATTGGAAGAGAGGGTTGGCAGACACTGAATGGAGACCAGTGTAGGGATTGGAGAAGAGGGTTGGCAGACACTGAATAGAGACCAGTGTAGGGATTGGAGAAGAGGGTTGGCAGACACTGAATGGAGACCAGTGTAGGGATTGGAGGAGAGGGTTGGCAGACACTGAATGGAGGTCAGTGTAGGGATTGGAGGAGAGGGTTGGCAGACACTGAATGGAGACCAGTGTAGGGATTGGAGGAGGGGGTTGGCAGACACTGAATGGAGACCAGTGTAGGGATTGAAGGAGAGGGTTGGCAGACACTGAATGGAGACCAGTGTAGGGATTGGAGGAGAGGGTTGGCAGACACTGAATGGAGACCAGTGTAGGGATTGGAGAAGAGGGTTGGCAGACACTGAATGGAGACCAGTGTAGGGATTGGAGAAGAGGGTTGGCAGACACTGAATGGAGACCAGTGTAGGGATTGGAGGAGAGGGTTGGCAGATGCTGAATGGAGACCGGTGTAGGGATTGGAGGAGAGGGTTGGTGGACACTGAATGGAGGTCAGTGTAGGGATTGGAGGAGAGGGTTGGCAGACACTGAATGGAGACCAGTGTAGGGATTGGAGAAGAGGGTTGGCAGACACTGAATGGAGACCAGTGTAGGGATTGGAGGAGAGGGTTGGCAGACACTGAATGGAGACCAGTGTAGGGATTGGAGGAGAGGGTTGGTGGACACTGAATGGAGACCAGTGTAGGGATTGGAGAAGAGGGTTGGCAGACACTGAATGGAGACCAGTGTAGGGATTGGAGGAGAGGGTTGGCAGACACTGAATGGAGACCAGTGTAGGGATTGGAGGAGAGGGTTGGCAGACACTGAATGGAGACCAGTGTAGGGATTGGAGGAGAGGGTTGGCGGACACTGAATGGAGACCAGTGTAGGGATTGGAGGAGAGGGTTGGCAGACACTGAATGGAGACCAGTGTAGGGATTGGAGAAGAGGGTTGGCAGACACTGAATGGAGACCAGTGTAGGGATTGGAGGAGAGGGTTGGCAGACACTGAATCGAGACCAGTGTAGGGATTGGAGGAGAGGGTTGGCAGACACTGAATGGAGACCAGTGTAGGGATTGGAGGAGAGGGTTGGTGGACACTGAATGGAGACCAGTGTAGGGATTGGAGGAGAGGGTTGGTAGACACTGAATGGAGGTCAGTGTAGGGATTGGAGGAGAGGGTTGGCAGACACTGAATGGAGGTCAGTGTAGGGATTGGAGGGGAGGGTTGGCAGACACTGAATGGAGACCAGTGTAGGGATTGGAGGAGAGGGATGGCAGACACTGAATGGAGGTCAGTGTAGGGATTGGAGGAGAGGGTTGGCAGACACTGAATGGAGACCAGTGTAGGGATTGGAGGAGAGGGTTGGCAGACACTGAATGGAGGTCAGTGTAGGGATTGGAGGAGAGGGTTAGCAGACACTGAATGGAGACCAGTGTAAGGATTGGAGGAGATGGTTGGCAGACACTGAATGGAGACCAGTGTAGGGATTGGAGAAGAGGGTTAGCAGACACTGAATGGAGATCAGTGTAGGGATTGGAGAAGAGGGTTGGCAGACACTGAATGGAGACCAGTGTAGGGATTGGAGGAGAGGGATGGCAGACACTGAATGGAGACCAGTGTAGGGATTGGAGGAGAGGGTTGGCAGACACTGAATGGAGACCAGTGTAGGGATTGGAGGAGAGGGTTGGCAGACACTGAATGTAGGCCAGTGTAGGGATTGGAGGAGAGGGTTGGCAGACACTGAATGGAGATCAGTGTAGGGATTGGAGGAGAGGGTTGGCAGACACTGAATGGAGACCAGTGTAGGGATTGGAGGAGAGGGTTGGCAGACACTGAATGGAGGTCAGTGTAGGGATTGGAGGAGAGGGTTGGTGGACACTGAATGGAGACCAGTGGAGGGATTGGCAGAGAGGGGTGGAGGACACTGAATGGAGACCAGTGTAGGGATTGGAGGAGAGGGTTGGCAGTCACTGAATGGAGACCAGTGTAGGGATTGGAGGAGAGGGTTGGCAGACACTGAATGGAGACCAGTGTAGGGATTGGAGGAGAGGGTTGGCAGACACTGAATGGAGACCAGTGTAGGGATTGGAGGAGGGGGTTGGCAGACACTGAATGGAGACCAGTGTAGGGATTGGAGGAGAGGGTTGGCAGACACTGAATGGAGACCAGTGTAGGATTGGAGGAGAGGGTTGGCAGACACTGAATGGAGGCCAGTGTAGGGATTGGAGGAGAGGGTTGGCAGACACTGAATGGAGACCAGTGTAGGGATTGGAGGAGAGGGTTGGCAGACACTGAATGGAGGCCAGTGTAGGGATTGGAGGAGAGGGTTGGCAGACACTGAATGGAGACCAGTGTAGGGATTGGAGGAGAGGGTTGGCAGACACTGAATGGAGACCAGTGTAGGATTGGAGGAGAGGGTTGGCAGACACTGATTGGAGGTCAGTATAGGGATTGGAGGAGAGGGATGGCAGACACTGAATGGAGACCAGTGTAAGGATTGGAGGAGAGGGGTGGCAGACACTGAATGGAGACCAGTGTAGGGATTGGAGGAGAGGGTTGGCAGACACTGAATGGAGACCAGTGTAGGGATTGGAGGAGAGGGTTGGCAGACACTGAATGGAGACCAGTGTAGGGATTGGAGGAGAGGGTTGGCAGACACTGAATGGAGACCAGTGTAAGGATTGGAGGAGAGGGGTGGCAGACACTGAATGGAGACCAGTGTAGGGATTGGAGGAGAGGGTTGGCAGACACTGAATGGAGACCAGTGTAGGGATTGGAGGAGAGGGTTGGCGGACACTGAATGGAGACCAGTGTGGGGATTGGAGGAGAGGGGTGGAGGACACTGAATGGAGACCAGTGTAGGGATTGGAGGAGAGGGTTAGCAGACACTGAATGGAGACCAGTGTAAGGATTGGAGGAGAGGGTTGGCGGACACTGAATGGAGACCAGTGTGGGGATTGGAGGAGAGGGGTGGAGGACACTGAATGGAGACCAGTGTAGGGATTGGAGGAGAGGGTTGGCAGACACTGAATGGAGACCAGTGTAGGGATTGGAGGAGAGGGTTGGCAGACACTGAATGGAGACCAGTGTAGGGATTGGAGGAGGGGGTTGGCAGACACTGAATGGAGACCAGTGTAGGGATTGGAGGAGAGGGTTGGCAGACACTGAATGGAGACCAGTGTAGGGATTGGAGGAGAGGGTTGGCAGACACTGAGTGGTTGGTGGATAAGTCTGGCAGCAGCATTCATGATAGACTGAAGAGGGGAGGAGCCTATGGAGAGGCAGACCAATGAGAAGGGAGTGAATGAGGAGTTTGGTGGTTTCATTTGATAAAAAGGGGCGTGGTTTAGAGATGTTATGGAGGTGAATTCTTGGATTTGAGGCTGAAATGACAAGTCAGAGTCTAGGATTACTCCGAGGACCCTGGTGTGAGGGGAGGATTAGAATTGCTGTGGGAGGGTCATGTTATTAATCACGTGATGGGTCATTTTATTGATCACGTCATGGGTCATGTTATTGATCACGTCATGTGTCATGTTACTGATCACGTCATGTTATTGATCACGTCATGGGTCATGTTATTGATCACGTCATGTGTCATGTTACTGATCACGTCATGTTATTGATCACGTCATGGGTCATGTTACTGATCACGTCATGTTATTGATCACGTCATGGGTCATGTTACTGATCACGTCATGTTACTGATCACGTCATGGGTCATGTTACTGATCACGTCATGTTATTGATCACGTCATGGGTCATGTTATTGATCACGTCATGGGTCATGTTACTGATCACGTCATGGGTCATGTTACTGATCACGTCATGGGTCATGTTACTGATCACGTCATGTTATTGATCACGTCATGGGTCATGTTACTGATCACGTCATGGGTCATGTTATTGATCACATCATGGGTCATGTTATTGATCACATCATGGGTCATGTTACTGATCACGTCATGTTATTGATCACGCCATGGGTCATGTTACTGATCACATCATGGGTCATGTTATTGATCACATCATGGGTCATGTTATTGATCACATATACAATACAGAGAAAAAAGGGGAAAAATCTGTTCTAGTGATCTGAAGAAGTGATATCTGCTGAACACGTATACCACCTATGATACCCGCTACATGAAATAACATAAAACACAAGTGCAGCCCAGATATTCTATAATCATAGAAAAGTGATAATCAACACATTCAACAGTGAAAATACCAATATAAAAATGTCCTAAAATACTCGGTGAGATGTAATAATCGGTGAGATGTAATAATCGGTGAGATGTAATAATCGGTATAATAACCTCCAAGGTGAGTATAGGAAGAAAAGGAAAGAATAACTTCTTGTGTGGTGGAAAGGAATCCAGGAATAGCCGGAGTGACACCCAAAGAAAGATCCACACCAGAGACTTACCGCAATGCCAGAGACCCCCTCATTCAGGGGGGTCAAATCCCGCCGATCAGACAAAGATTCTGTGAACACTTTTGAGTGGAACTCCGCTTTAACAAACTTTGTTCCAAATTCCTACCTTTTGTTCTTCTTACGAAATCCCTGTGTGTTTCTCCATGTCCATGTGGGAAAGTGAGTCTAATGGGAGTGGTTTCATAATTATCAATCAGCTGCTGGGGGATGCAGGGGATGCCCAAAATCTGACTTGTAACTTAGTGCAGACTTCTGGGAAAATCAGTGAGCCAATCACACAAGCAGGAAATGACATTTCTGGGGGGCGGGGTTCTGTATACCATCTGTGTACACAGCGCCTCCAGGTGGCCATATTGCATTTTCAGAAAATTACAGCAGCTGCAGATTGATAAAGAAAAGTCATTTTTAATAACATTCAATTACAATGTGACTTGACTACAATTTCTATACTCGGGATTATTTTTTCTTTGTTTGCAATTTTTTCCCTTTACGAAAGTGGAGTTCCCCTTAAAGTGCCAGGGACTGATATGAATGGTGCCCTATACCCAGTAAAGAGCCGCATGGTATTTTCTGTATAATGAAAATCTAGAAAATGAACTCCTCCAATGACTGAGTGAAATCTAAAGGTAGCAATGAATGTACCGCGCCTTAGCAGGGAGCGGAGACTTCTGTTTACTTACGATTATTGGCCACAGAGAGACCAATCAGAGAGCAGACAGGTCTGACTATCTCGGGTCGGAGGGAGTGCTGCAGATATTTCTCTGCCCGGGGAAATGCTGAGCTGCACAGTTTTTGGTTCTCCTCTGGAAGAGAATCACAAATTCAATCAGTCACAGTTTAGGCATGGAAAAGTGAGCGGCTCTGTCATCGCCCTTCATGGGTGAATAATTCTGTTCATTAACATGTCAGGAGCAGAAAAGAAACTGGGAAGGGGGAAAGCTTACCATTCTGAGGATTATTAACACAGGCGCTCAGGGCGCTGCACACCGACAGCCACAGCTGGTACCGGGGGTCACCGCTCTCCCCCCACAGCTGGTACCGGGGGTCACCGCTCTCCCCCCACGGCTGGTACCGGGGGTCACCGCTCTCCACCCACGGCTGGTACCGGGGGTCACCGCTCTCCACCCACGGCTGGTACCGGGGGTCACCGCTCTCCACCAACGGCTGGTACCGGGGGTCACCGCTCTCCACCAACGGCTGGTACCGGTGGTCACCGCTCTCCACCAACGGCTGGTACCGGGGGTCACCGCTCTCCACCAACGGCTGGTACCGGGGGTCACCGCTCTCCACCAACGGCTGGTACCGGGGGTCACCGCTCTCCACCCACGGCACCATGGACTGCGCTGTTCTGCCACTGGAAAATAAAGCATTACTACTAAGTAACACCAGAAACTAATTCAAGGTGAACCTTTCTACAGTGTGAAGGCAACCTACCTCCTCCGAAGACAACCGCACAAAACCTCGAGCTTTACCAGGCAAACTTTATTAATGAGTGCGGACTCACAAAATCCAAAGGCTGGTAGGGCAGTAAAATCCAGACCCAGGCGACCCTCATAGGTATGTAGTGAACACAACGCCGGCATCACCGAGACTCGCCAGCTAACGCGTTTCAAGGAAGGAACCCTTTCCATCAGGCTGATGAAACGCATTAGCTGGTGAGTCTCTGTGATGCTACAGCAAACAAACACTATAGACAGCCAAGCACTTCAAAGACCCTTGAGGTAACAGTTTGGTGAAGACCCTTTTCTGTTCCAGCATAACTGTGCCCCCCCCCCCCCCCCGGTGTCCAAAGCCAGCTCCATAAGGACATGGTACAGTTGTGCTCATAAGTTTACATACCCTGGCATAATTTCTGATTTCTTGGCCATTTTTCAGAGAATATGAATGATAACACAAAAACCTTTTCTATCACTCATGGTTGGTGTTTGGCTGAAGACATTTATTATCAATCAGCTGTGTTTACTCTTTTTATATCATAATCACAACAGAAACTACCCAAATGACCCTGATCAAAAGTTTACATGATTTTGGCCTGATAACATGCACACAAGTCCACACAAAGGGGTTTGAATGGCTATTAAAGGGAACCCTCTAACGGTAGAAGAATTAACGGCCACCATTAAAACGCTGCCATCACGTAAATCTCCCGGCCCAGATGGCCTCCCTTATGAATACTACAAGACGTTTCTAGCGATTCTCCTGCCGCATCTGTGTAGGTTGTTTAATGCCTTTCTTCAACAAACCCCTATCCCTTCAGACAGGCAGAGGTCATACCTCACGTTGATCCCCAAGCCTGACAAGGATCCTTCATTATGTGCCAGTTACAGGCCAATCGCACTTCTAAACTCTGACCTAAAAGTTTTTACTAAGCTCCTCTCGATGCGATTAAACCTGATACTCCCCTCTTTAATCCACAAGGATCAGGTGGGCTTTGTCCCCCTTCGTCAGGCAGGGGACAATACGAGACGGATTATTGACCTCATAGACGTGGCGAACAGGGACAAGCTGGAGACACTGATCCTTGGATTAGATGCCGAAAAGGCTTTCGATCGCCTTGGCTGGCCCTTCCTGTTCGCCACGTTGAAATGCATGGGATTCCGGGGTCCTTTTTTGCAGGCCATTCGACATCTATACACAAATCCCACATCTCAGGTGAAGACCCCCTTTGCCTTGTTCTCTGTCTTTCCAATTGCGAACGGGACCCGCCAGGGGTGTCCACTCTCGCCACTATTGTTCGCATTGTGTGTCGAGCCTCTGGCAGCTTCCGTTCGAAAAAATCAGAGCATACATGGGGTCCCCGTGCGGGGAAGGGAATTTAAACTAGCACTGTTCGCAGACGACATTATACTTACCTTGACCCAGCCTAGGATCTCACTCCCCAACTTACATGCCGAACTTGATCTTTTTCGATCTCTTTCTTTACCCATCAATATCCCAGCAGCAGAGGTTCAGCATCTACAACAATGCTTCCCATATCATTGGAAGACAACAGCTCTGAAATATTTGGGAGTTCAGATCACCTCTTGTTACACTACCCTATACCGAGCCAATTTTCCCCCCTTGTTCAGGTCCATAAGGGACCTGTTGCAAAAATGGAAGGCTCACCATATCTCCCTACTGGGAAGAGTGGCCTCAGTCAAAATGACTATTCTCCCCAAACTTCTTTACCTTTTCCAAATACTCCCCATTCCAGTTCCACAAGCAGATTTGAGGAAACTTCAGGCAGATTTGGTGCTCTTTGTTTGGAATTATGGTAGACATAGAATATCTCATTCAGTCTTAACGGCGGGGCGCTCGGAGGGTGGGCTGGCATTCTCTGACATGCATAAATACTACCAAGCTGCCCAACTACGAGCCCTGGCCTCTTGGTTTCCCCAGCGGTCTTATAATAGATGGACAGAAATTGAGAAAATATGGATGGCACCTATACACCCAAATAGCATGCTCTGGAATGTAAATGTGGAGGTGGACTCGGATCGGCTTCTGGGCCCCATGCTCCATCTTTGAACACTCTGGCAAAGACTGTCCCGAGTTCACAAGCTGGGCTCGGAGAAATCGCCCCTCACGTCATTCCTCTATAACCCCAGAATGCCTGCAGGCCTTACACACCAGATGTCTTTCCCATGGGCGACGCGGAACTTATTCCATTTTGGTCATCTAGTGCACCCATGCATACGTAGAATGCTCTCATTCACAGAACTCCAAAAGAAATTTGACTTACCCCGCCAGGTATTCTATGGGTACCTGCAGATTAGATATTATGCCCAATCTTTCGCCCCGAACCTACAATTTTCAGTGCCAACTCCATTTGAGAGCTTGATGTTGGAGGGTTCAGCGTGTCGAGGCTTAATTTCGGACATACCGGGTGCTAAACTCCTACTGCTTTACCACCCAGGGTAAGCATGCATACATGCGTCGCTGGGAGAGGGTACTAGGAGAGGAAATTCCAGAAACGACGTGGCAGACGATTTGGTCCCAGGCAGCTAAGGCAGCTAAGAGTTCCTTTTGTACTCTTTACAAGAAGAACGCCTACAAAATTCTTTTTTTCTGGTACCTGACGTTCTCCATGACATTTATCCGTCCAGCTCAGATAGGTGCTGGCGCTGTCTGGGAGACAGAGGGACCTTATACCACATTTACTGGACTTGCCCTAAGATAGTCCCTTTTTGGACGGAGACGCAGCAGTTATTGACTCGTCTTTTGGATGTACAGATTCCTAAACATTATAAAAAATTGCTTAGACATGTCCTGACGGCCGCGAGATGCCTTATTGCCCTTCATTGGAAACGACGGGACCCACCTACCCAAACGGACCTGTACACCAGAATAAAAGACATAGAGCTGATGGAAAAAATGACAGCTAGACTGCAAGATAGATTGGAAGCACAGGATAAGGTCTGGGAGGAATGGCATAGATGGGAAGATCCGCCCTGAATCAGTGGCCGAACCCCTCCCTCCCCCTCCCTTCCCTTCCCTTTGCTCTACTGTTCTCTTTTCTTTTTTCTCCTTCTAGAATGTGCTAAGTATCATGTTGAAATCTACTTACTTACTTATTAGCTACATGGAACTTGATACGAATTTTCTATATTCAGTTTATTATATACTGACATTTGACATCTGTTGGCTCTTTTGCTGGATTGTTGAGCTTTATATAATGCAGTGTCGATGTCCTACTTGTTCACCCGCAAATATGTTTAATAAAAAAATTTTATTTGAAAAAAAAAAAGGGAACCCTCCTCACCTGTGATCTGTAATCAGTGTGTGTATAAAAGGTCAATAAGTTTCTAGACTCCTGACAGACCCTTGCATCTTTCATCCAGTGCTGCACTGAGGTTTCTGGATTCTGAGTCATGGGGAAAGCAAAAGAATTGTCGAAGGATCTGCGGGAATAGGTAGTTGAACTGTATAAAACAGGAAAGGGATATAAAAAGATATCCAAGGAATTGAGAATGCCAATCAGCAGTGTTCAAACTCTAATCAAGAAGTGGAAAATGAGGGGTTCTGGTGAAACTAAACCACGGTCAGGTAGACCAACTAAAATTTCAGCCTCAACTGCCAGGAAAATTGCTCGGAATGCAAAGAAAACCCCACAAATAACTTCAGGTGAAATACAGGACCCTCTGAAAACATGTGGTGTGGATGTTTCAAGATGCACAATAAGGAGGCACTTGAAGAAAGATGGGCTGCATGGTCGAGTCTCCAGAAGAAAGATGGGCTGCATGGTCGAGTCTCCAGAAGAAAGATGGTCTGCATGGTCGAGTCTCCAGAAGAAAGATGGGCTGCATGGTCGAGTCTCCAGAAGAAAGATGGTCTGCATGGTCGAGTCTCCAGAAGAAAGATGGGGTGCATGGTCGAGTCTCCAGAAGAAAGATGGGCTGCATGGTCGAGTCTCCAGAAGAAAGATGGGCTGCATGGTCGAGTCTCCAGAAGAAAGCTGGGCTGCATGTTTGAGTCTCCAGAAGAAAGATGGGCTGCATGGTCGAGTCTTCAGAAGAAAGATGGGCTGCATGGTCGAGTCTCCAGAAGAAAGATGGGCTGCATGGTCGAGTCTCCAGAAGAAAGATGGGCTGCATGGTCGAGTCTCCAGAAGAAAGATGGGCTGCATGGTCGAGTCTCCAGAAGAAAGATGGGCTGCATGGTCGAGTCTCCAGAAGAAAGATGGGCTGCATGGTCGAGTCTCCAGAAGAAAGATGGTCTGCATGGTCGAGTCTCCAGAAGAAAGATGGGCTGCATGGTCGAGTCTCCAGAAGAGAGATGGGCTGCTTGGTCGAGTCTCCAGAAGAGAGATGGGCTGCATGGTCGAGTCTCCAGAAGAAAGATGGTCTGCATGGTCGAGTCTCCAGAAGAA
The DNA here is from genome assembly GCA_037952925.1 of Lithobates clamitans. Lineage (NCBI taxonomy): Eukaryota > Metazoa > Chordata > Amphibia > Anura > Ranidae > Lithobates > Lithobates clamitans. Next base: position 94,011 of record JBBGZY010002858.1, read on the forward strand.
AGATGGTCTGCATGGTCGAGTCTCCAGAAGAAAGATGGGCTGCATGGTCGAGTCTCCAGAAGAAAGATGGGCTGCATGGTCGAGTCTCCGGAAGAAAGATGGGCTGCATGGTCGAGTCTCCAGAAGAAAGATGGGCTGCATGGTCGAGTCTCCGGAAGAAAGATGGGCTGCATGGTCGAGTCTCCAGAAGAAAGATGGGCTGCATGGTCGAGTCTCCAGAAGAAAGTCATTACTACACAAAGTATCCGCTTACAATACACCAAACAGCACAGAGACAAGCCTCAAACCTTCTGCCACAAAGTCATTTGGAGTGATGAGACCAAAACTGAGCTTTTTGGCCACAACCATAAACACTACATTTGGAGAGGAGTCAACAAGGCCTATGATGAAAGGTCCACCATCCCTACTGTGAAACATGGAGGTGGATCGCTGATGTTTTGGGGATGTGTGAGCTACAAAAGCACAGGAAATTTGGTCAGAATTGATGGCAAGAGGAATGCAGTATGTTATCAAATAATACTGGAGGAACATTTCATTCATCAGCCAGGAAGTTACGCATGGAATGGACTTGGACATTCCAACATGACAATGATCCAAAACACAAGGCCAAGTCCACCTGTCATTGGCTACAGCAGAATAAAGTGAAGGTTCTGGAGTGGCCATCTCAGTCTCCTGACCTCAATATCATTGAGCCCCTCCGGGGAGATCTCAAACATGCCGTTCATGGAAGACAGCCCAAGAATTTACAGGAACTGGAGGCTTTTTACCAAGAGGAACCATCTGAGAAGATAAAGAGCCTCATCCACAAATACCACAAAAGACTTCAAGCTGTCCTTGATGTTAAAGGGGGCAAAACACGGTATTAAGAACTGGGGTATGTAAACTTTTGATCAGGGTCATTTGGGTAGTTTCTGTTGTGATTATGATATAAAAAGAGTAAACACAGCTGATTGATAATTAATGGCTTGCGCCAAACACTAACCATGAGTGAGAGAAAAGTTTTTGTGTTATCATTTATAGTCTCTGAAAAATGGCCAAGAAATCATAAATTCTGCCAGGGTATGAAAACTTACGAGCACTGTATAACCGGTTTGGTGTGGAGGAACTCCAGTGGCTGCACAGAAGTTTTTACTGAAATACTTGAATGGATGAGTCTCATATGCGTTGTCCCCGTCACACTCTGCAAGCCAAATTAAAATTGCCTCAATGCATTCCAAGGCAGCAAAGCCTCAGTATGTGAACAGCCCTGTCTGTCTGCATTGGTAGCATTTAGATGGGAGGTTGGGGGATGGGGACAATACAATCATCTCCCCTGGCTGCTGCCGCCATGAATAGAGCACCGGGGTCACCAGGACAAATTCAGAGTTGGGAGTTTTTCTTGAACTTACCTGAAGAGAAGGAGAAGTAAATCTATACATCCGGATTCCCTCACAAAGACTTGGCCGGCCTCTGAAATAATTCAAGCAATTTACATTCTCAGCAACAAAGACTTCACATCCGAAAAATACTTTTCCTTTCTATATTCCAAGATCAGACACATTTGTGTGAGCTCCGCCTTCCCGGCTGTGACTTGTGTGTGAGCTCCGCCTTCCCGGCTGTGACTTGTGTGTGAGCTCCGCCTTCCCGGCTGTGACTTGTGTGTGTGAGCCCCGCCTTCCCGGCTGTGACTTGTGTGTGAGCTCCGCCTTCCCGGCTGTGACTTGTGTGTGAGCCCCGCCTTCCCGGCTGTGACTTGTGTGTGAGCTCCGCCTTCCCGGCTGTGACTTGTGTGTGAGCCCCGCCTTCCCGGCTGTGACTTGTGTGTGAGCTCCGCCTTCCCAGCTGTGACTTGTGTGTGAGCTCCGCCTTCCCGGCTGTGACTTGTGTGTGAGCTCCGCCTTCCCGGCTGTGACTTATGTGTTAGCTCCGCCTTCCCGGCTGTGACTTGTGTGTGAGCTCCGCCTTCCCGGCTGTGACTTGTGTGTGAGCTCCGCCTTCCCGGCTGTGACTTATGTGTGAGCTCCGCCTTCCCAGCTGTGACTTGTGTGTGAGCCCCGCCTTCCCGGCTGTGACTTGTGTGTGAGCCCGGCCTTCCCGGCTGTGACTTGTGTGTGAGCTCCGCCTTCCCGGCTGTGACTTGTGTGTGAGCTCCGCCTTCCCGGCTGTGACTTATGTGTGAGCTCCGCCTTCCCGGCTGTGACTTGTGTGTGAGCTCCGCCTTCCCGGCTGTGACTTGTGTGTGAGCTCCGCCTTCCCGGCTGTGACTTGTGTGTGAGCCCGGCCTTCCCGGCTGTGACTTGTGTGTGAGCTCCGCCTTCCCGGCTGTGACTTGTGTGTGAGCTCCACCTTCCGGGCTGTGACTTGTGTGTGAGCTCCGCCTTCCCGGCTGTGACTTGTGTGTGAGCTCCGCCTTCCCGGCTGTGACTTGTGTGTGAGCCCCGCCTTCCCGGCTGTGACTTGTGTGTGAGCCCCGCCTTCCCGGCTGTGACTTGTGTGTGAGCTCCGCCTTCCCGGCTGTGACTTGTGTGTGAGCCCCGCCTTCCCGGCTGTGACTTGTGTGTGAGCTCCGCCTTCCCGGCTGTGACTTGTGTGTGAGCCCCGCCTTCCCGGCTGTGACTTGTGTGTGAGCTCCGCCTTCCCGGCTGTGACTTGTGTGTGAGCTCCGAATTCCCGGCTGTGACTTGTGTGTGAGCTCCGCCTTCCCGGCTGTGACTTGTGTGTGAGCTCCGCCTTCCCGGCTGTGACTTGTGTGTGAGCTCCGCCTTCCCGGCTGTGACTTGTGTGTGAGCCCGGCCTTCACGGCTGTGACTTGTGTGTGAGCTCCGCCTTCCCGGCTGTGACTTGTGTGTGAGCTCCGCCTTCCGGGCTGTGACTTGTGTGTGAGCTCCGCCTTCCCGGCTGTGACTTGTGTGTGAGCTCCGCCTTCCCGGCTGTGACTTGTGTGTGAGCCCCGCCTTCCCGGCTGTGACTTGTGTGTGAGCCCCGCCTTCCCGGCTGTGACTTGTGTGTGAGCTCCGCCTTCCCGGCTGTGACTTGTGTGTGAGCCCCGCCTTCCCGGCTGTGACTTGTGTGTGAGCCCGGCCTTCCCGGCTGTGACTTGTGTGTGAGCTCCGCCTTCCCGGCTGTGACTTGTGTGTGAGCTCCGCCTTCCGGGCTGTGACTTGTGTGTGAGCTCCGCCTTCCCGGCTGTGACTTGTGTGTGAGCTCCGCCTTCCCGGCTGTGACTTGTGTGTGAGCCCCGCCTTCCCGGCTGTGACTTGTGTGTGAGCCCCGCCTTCCCGGCTGTGACTTGTGTGTGAGCTCCGCCTTCCCGGCTGTGACTTGTGTGTGAGCCCCGCCTTCCCGGCTGTGACTTGTGTGTGAGCTCCGCCTTCCCGGCTGTGACTTGTGTGTGAGCTCCACCTTCCCGGCTGTGACTTGTGTGTGAGCTCCGCCTTCCCGGCTGTGACTTGTGTGTGAGCTCCGCCTTCCCGGCTGTGACTTGTGTGTGAGCTCCGCCTTCCCGGCTGTGACTTGTGTGTGAGCCCCGCCTTCCCGGCTGTGACTTGTGTGTGAGCTCCGCCTTCCCGGCTGTGACTTGTGTGTGTGAGCTCCGCCTTCCCGGCTGTGACTTGTGTGTGAGCTCCGCCTTCCCAGCTGTGACTTGTGTGTGAGCTCCGCCTTCCCAGCTGTGACTTGTGTGTGAGCTCCGCCTTCCCGGCTGTGACTTGTGTGTGAGCTCCGCCTTCCTGGCTGTGACTTGTGTGTGAGCTCCGCCTTCCCGGCTGTGACTTGTGTGTGAGCTCCGCCTACCCAGCTGTGACTTGTGTGTGAGCTCCGCCTTCCTGGCTGTGACTTGTGTGTGAGCTCCGCCTTCCCGGCTGTGACTTGTGTGTGAGCTCCGCCTTCCCAGCTGTGACTTGTGTGTGAGCTCCGCCTTCCCGGCTGTGACTTGTGTGTGAGCTCCGCCTACCCAGCTGTGACTTGTGTGTGAGCTCCGCCTTCCCGGCTGTGACTTGTGTGTGAGCCCCGCCTTCCCGGCTGTGACTTGTGTGTGAGCTCCGCCTTCCCGGCTGTGACTTGTGTGTGTGAGCTCCGCCTTCCCGGCTGTGACTTGTGTGTGAGCTCCGCCTTCCCGGCTGTGACTTGTGTGTGAGCTCCACCTTCCCGGCTGTGACTTGTGTGTGAGCTCCGCCTTCCCGGCTGTGACTTGTGTGTGAGCCCCGCCTTCCCGGCTGTGACTTGTGTGTGAGCTCCGCCTTCCCGGCTGTGACTTGTGTGTGTGAGCTCCGCCTTCCCGGCTGTGACTTGTGTGTGAGCTCCGCCTTCCCAGCTGTGACTTGTGTGTGAGCTCCGCCTTCCCAGCTGTGACTTGTGTGTGAGCTCCGCCTTCCCGGCTGTGTCTTGTGTGTGAGCTCCGCCTTCCCGGCTGTGACTTGTGTGTGAGCTCCGCCTTCCCGGCTGTGACTTGTGTGTGAGCTCCGCCTTCCCGGCTGTGTCTTGTGTGTGAGCTCCGCCTTCCCGGCTGTGACTTGTGTGTGAGCTCCGCCTACCCAGCTGTGACTTGTGTGTGAGCTCCGACTTCCCAGCTGTGACTTGTGTGTGAGCTCCGCCTTCCCAGCTGTGACTTGTGTGTGAGCTCCGCCTTCCCGGCTGTGACTTGTGTGTGAGCCCCGCCTTCCCGGCTGTGACTTGTGTGTGAGCTCCGCCTTCCCGGCTGTGACTTGTGTGTGAGCTCCGCCTTCCCGGCTGTGACTTGTGTGTGAGCTCCGCCTTCCCGGCTGTGACTTGTGTGTGAGCTCCGCCTACCCAGCTGTGACTTGTGTGTGAGCTCCGACTTCCCAGCTGTGACTTGTGTGTGAGCTCCGCCTTCCCGGCTGTGACTTGTGTGTGAGCTCCGCCTTCCCGGCTGTGACTTGTGTGTGAGCTCCGCCTTCCCGGCTGTGACTTATGTGTGAGCTCCGCCTTCCCGGCTGTGACTTGTGTGTGTTAGCTCCGCCTTCCCGGCTGTGACTTGTGTGTGAGCTCCGCCTTCCCGGCTGTGACTTGTGTGTGAGCTCCGCCTTCCCGGCTGTGACTTGTGTGTGAGCTCCGCCTTCCCGGCTGTGACTTGTGTGTGAGCTCCGCCTTCCCGGCTGTGACTTGTGTGTGAGCTCCGCCTTCCCGGCTGTGACTTGTGTGTGAGCTCCGCCTTCCCGGCTGTGACTTGTGTGTGAGCTCCGCCTTCCCGGCTGTGACTTGTGTGTGAGCTCCGCCTTCCCGGCTGTGACTTGTGTGTGAGCTCCGCCTTCCCAGCTGTGACTTGTGTGTGAGCTCCGCCTTCCCGGCTGTGACTTGTGTGTGAGCTCCGCCTTCCCGGCTGTGACTTGTGTGTGAGCTCCGCCTTCCCGGCTGTGACTTGTGTGTGAGCCCCGCCTTCCCGGCTGTGACTTGTGTGTGAGCTCCGCCTTCCCGGCTGTGACTTGTGTGTGTGAGCTCCGCCTTCCCGGCTGTGACTTGTGTGTGAGCTCCGCCTTCCCAGCTGTGACTTGTGTGTGAGCTCCGCCTTCCCAGCTGTGACTTGTGTGTGAGCTCCGCCTTCCCGGCTGTGTCTTGTGTGTGAGCTCCGCCTTCCCAGCTGTGTCTTGTGTGTGAGCTCCGCCTTCCCGGCTGTGACTTGTGTGTGAGCTCCGCCTTCCCGGCTGTGTCTTGTGTGTGAGCTCCGCCTTCCCGGCTGTGACTTGTGTGTGAGCTCCGCCTACCCAGCTGTGACTTGTGTGTGAGCTCCGACTTCCCAGCTGTGACTTGTGTGTGAGCTCCGCCTTCCCGGCTGTGACTTGTGTGTGAGCTCTGCCTTCCCGGCTGTGACTTGTGTGTGAGCTCCGCCTTCCCGGCTGTGACTTATGTGTGAGCTCCGCCTTCCCGGCTGTGACTTGTGTGTGTTAGCTCCGCCTTCCCGGCTGTGACTTGTGTGTGAGCTCCACCTTCCCGGCTGTGACTTGTGTGTGAGCTCCGCCTTCCCGGCTGTGACTTGTGTGTGAGCTCCGCCTTCCCGGCTGTGACTTGTGTGTGAGCTCCGCCTTCCCGGCTGTGACTTGTGTGTGAGCTCCGCCTTCCCGGCTGTGACTTGTGTGTGAGCTCCGCCTTCCCGGCTGTGACTTGTGTGTGAGCTCCGCCTTCCCGGCTGTGACGTGTGTGAGCTCCGCCTTCCCGGCTGTGACTTGTGTGTGAGCTCCGCCTTCCCAGCTGTGACTTGTGTGTGAGCTCCGCCTTCCCGGCTGTGACTTGTGTGTGAGCTCCGCCTTCCCGGCTGTGACTTGTGTGTGAGCTCCGCCTTCCCGGCTGTGACTTGTGTGTGAGCTCCGCCTTCCCGGCTGTGACTTGTGTGTGAGCTCCGCCTTCCCGGCTGTGACTTGTGTGTGAGCTCCGCCTTCCCGGCTGTGACTTGTGTGTGAGCTCCGCCTTCCCGGCTGTGACTTGTGTGTGAGCTCCGCCTTCCCGGCTGTGACTTGTGTGTGAGCTCCGCCTTCCCGGCTGTGACTTGTGTGTGAGCTCCGCCTTCCCGGCTGTGACTTGTGTGTGAGCTCCGCCTTCCCGGCTGTGACTTGTGTGTGAGCTCCGCCTACCCAGCTGTGACTTGTGTGTGAGCTCCGACTTCCCAGCTGTGACTTGTGTGTGAGCTCCGCCTTCCCGGCTGTGACTTGTGTTTGAGCTCTGCCTTCCCGGCTGTGACTTGTGTGTGAGCTCCGCCTTCCCGGCTGTGACTTATGTGTGAGCTCCGCCTTCCCGGCTGTGACTTGTGTGTGTTAGCTCCGCCTTCCCGGCTGTGACTTGTGTGTGAGCTCCGCCTTCCCGGCTGTGACTTGTGTGTGAGCTCCGCCTTCCCGGCTGTGACTTGTGTGTGAGCTCCGCCTTCCCGGCTGTGACTTGTGTGTGAGCTCCGCCTTCCCGGCTGTGACTTGTGTGTGAGCTCCGCCTTCCGGGCTGTGACTTGTGTGTGAGCTCCGCCTTCCCGGCTGTGACTTGTGTGTGAGCTCCGCCTTCCCGGCTGTGACTTGTGTGTGAGCTCCGCCTTCCCGGCTGTGACTTGTGTGTGAGCTCCGCCTTCCCAGCTGTGACTTGTGTGTGAGCTCCGCCTTCCCGGCTGTGACTTGTGTGTGAGCTCCGCCTTCCCGGCTGTGACTTGTGTGTGGGCATCCAACCCCTCTGCCAGCTCTATGGGTATCCAAGCACTCTGCCAGGTCTATGGGTATCCAACCCCTCTGCCAGGTCTATGGGTATCCAAGCACTCTGCCAGGTCTATGGCAGAACAGTTCCTACATAAGAATTTCCAAAAAAGTCCCAGGATACACATCCCCCACCACAAAGACAAAACCACAACCTACAAAACTGAATCCACCATCAAAACAATCAAATAATACAAAACACACATTGTTCAGATATCGTAAAATAAGAATTCATACAACCCACACGCAATCTGGAGCACAAATAAGTAAAATACGCAATAATACGAGACTACAGCCGATGTCATACAATGTACCCGGGAGGAGGGCGGGACATGTGGAGATATCGCTACAGTCCATGTAACACACTACAAACTGACTGCTTTACCATCTTCTCTGCAGCCAACGAATAGATACATGTGCCCTATAATACTCTATAATACTCTGTAATGCTCTGTAATACTCTGTAATACCCTATAATACTCTGTAATACTCTATAATACTCTATAATGCTCTGTAATGCTCTGTAATAGTCTATAATACTCTATAATACTCTGTAATGCTCTGTAATACTCTGTAATACCCTATAATGCTCTATAATACTCTGTAATGCTCTATAATGCTCTGTAATGCTCTGTAATGCTCTGTAATGCTCTGTAATACTCTGTAATGCTCTGTAATGCTCTGTAATACTCTGTAATACCCTATAATACTCTGTAATACTCTATAATGCTCTGTAATGCTCTGTAATACTCTGTAATACTCTATAATACTCTGTAATGCTCTGTAATACTCTGTAATACCCTATAATACTCTATAATACTCTGTAATGCTCTATAATGCTCTGTAATGCTCTGTATTGCTCTGTAATACTCTGTAATACTCTATAATACTCTGTAATGCTCTGTAATACTCTGTAATACCCTATAATACTCTGTAATACTCTATAATACTCTGTAATACTCTATAATACTCCGTAATGCTCTGTAATGCTCTCTGTAATACTCTATAATGCACTGTAATGCTCTGTAATGCTCTGTAATATTCTATAATACTCTATAATACTCTGTAATACCCTATAATGCTCTATAATGCTCTGCAATGCTCTGTAATACTCTGTAATACTCTATAATACTCTGTAATATTCTATAATACTCTGTAGTGCTCTGTAATACTCTATAATACCCTATAATACTCTGTAATGCTCTATAATACTCTGTAATATTCTATAATACTCTGTAATACTCTGTAATGCTCTATAATGCTCTGTAATACTCTGTAATATTCTATAATACTCTGTAATGCTCACTGTAATACTCTGTAATGCTCTGTAATATTCTATAATACTCTGTAATACTCTGTAATAGTCTATAATACTCTATAATACTCTGTAATACTCTGTAATAGTCTATAATACTCTATAATACTCTGTAATACTCTGTAATACTCTGTAATAGTCTATAAAACTCTGTAATGCTCTGTAATACTCTATAATAGTCTGTAATACTCTATAATGCTCTGTAATGCTCTGTAATGCTCTATAATGCTCTATAATGCTCTGTAATATTCTATAATACTCTGTAATGCTCTGTAATGCTCTGTGATGCTCTATAATGCTCTGTAATATTCTATAATACTCTGTAATGCTCTGTAATGCTCTGTGATGCTCTATAATACTCTGTAATGCTCTCTGTAATACTCTGTAATGCTCTATAATGCTCTGTAATATTCTATAATACTCTGTAATGCTCTCTGTAATACTCTGTAATGCTCTGTAATGCTCTGTAATGCTCTCTGTAATACTCTGTAATACTCTATAATGCTCTGTAATACTCTGTAATGCTCTCTGTAATGCTCTATAATACTCTGTAATACTCTGTAATGCTCTGTATTACTCTGTAATACCCTATAATACTCTATAATACTCTGTAATGCTCTATAATGCTCTGTAATGCTCTATAATACTCTGTAATACTCTGTAATGCTCTGTAATGCTCTGTGATGCTCTGTGATGCTCTATAATACTCTGTAATGCTCTCTATAATACTCTGTAATACTCTATAATGCTCTGTAATGCTCTGTAATGCTCTGTAATATTCTATAATACTCTATAATATTCTGTAATACTCTGTAATACCCTATAATACTCTATAATGCTCTGTAATGCTCTATAATGCTCTGTAATGCTATGCAATGCTCTGTAATACTCTGTAATACTCTATAATACTCTGTAATATTCTATAATACTCTGTAATACTCTGTAATGCTCTGTAATACTCTGTAATGCTCTGTAATATTCTATAATACTCTGTAATGCTCTGTAATACTCTGTGATGCTCTATAATACTCTGTAATGCTCACTGTAATACTCTGTAATGCTCTGTAATATTCTATAATACTCTATAATACTCTGTAATACTCTGTAATACTCTGTAATAGTCTATAATACTCTGTAATGCTCTGTAATACTCTATAATAGTCTGTAATACTCTATAATGCTCTGTAATGCTCTGTAATGCTCTATAATGCTCTGTAATATTCTATAATACTCTGTAATGCTCTCAGTAATGCTCTGTAATGCTCTGTAATACTCTATAATACTCTGTAATGCTCTGTAATGCTCTGTAATGCTCTGTAATGCTCTGTGATGCTCTATAATACTCTGTAATGCTCTCTGTAATACTCTGTAATGCTCTATAATGCTCTGTAATACTCTGTAATATTCTATAATACTCTGTAATACTCTATAATGCTCTGTAATACTCTGTAATATTCTATAATACTCTGTAATGCTCTCTGTAATGCTCTATAATACTCTGTAATACTCTGCAATAGTCTATAATACTCTGTAATGCTCTGTAATGCTCTATAATACTCTGTAATGCTCTGTAATACTCTGTAATGCTCTGTAATACTCTATAATACTCTGTAATATTCTATAATACTCTGTAATGCTCAGTAATACTCTGTGATGCTCTATAATACTCTGTAATGCTCACTGTAATACTCTGTAATGCTCTGTAATAGTCTATAATACTCTATAATACTCTGTAATACTCTGTAATAGTCTATAATACTCTATAATGCTCTGTAATACTCTATAATAGTCTGTAATACTCTATAATGCTCTGTAATGCTCTGTAATGCTCTGTAATACTCTGTAATGCTCTGTAATATTCTATAATACTCTGTAATGCTCTCAGTAATGCTCTGCAATGCTCTGTAATACTCTGTAATACTCTGTAATGCTCTGTAATGCTCTGTAATACCCTATAATACTCTGTAATACTCTATAATACTCTGTAATGCTCTGTAATACTCTGTAATACTCTATAATACTCTATAATACTCTGTAATGCTCTGTAATACCCTATAATACTCTGTAATACTCTATAATGCTCTATAATGCTCTGTAATGCTCTGTAATACTCTATAATACCCTATAATACTCTATAATACTCTGTAATGCTCTATAATGCTCTGTAATGCTCTGTAATACTCTGTAATACTCTGTAATGCTCTGTAATACTCTGTAATACCCTATAATACTCTGTAATACTCTATAATGCTCTGTAATGCTCTGTAATACTCTGTAATACTCTATAATACTCTGTAATGCTCTGTAATACTCTGTAATACCCTATAATACTCTATAATACTCTGTAATGCTCTATAATGCTCTGTAATGCTCTGTATTGCTCTGTAATACTCTGTAATACTCTATAATACTCTGTAATGCTCTGTAATACTCTGTAATACCCTATAATACTCTGTAATACTCTATAATACTCTGTAATACTCTGTAATACTCTATAATACCCTATAATACTCTATAATACTCCGTAATGCTCTGTAATGCTCTCTGTAATACTCTATAATGCACTGTAATGCTCTGTAATGCTCTGTAATATTCTATAATACTCTATAATACTCTGTAATACCCTATAATGCTCTATAATGCTCTGCAATGCTCTGTAATACTCTGTAATACTCTATAATACTCTGTAATATTCTATAATACTCTGTAGTGCTCTGTAATACTCTATAATACCCTATAATACTCTGTAATGCTCTATAATGCTCTGTAATGCTCTGTAATACTCTGTAATACTCTGTAATGCTCTGTAATACTCTGTAATACTCTATAATACCCTATAATACTCTATAATACTCTGTAATGCTCTATAATGCTCTGTAATGCTCTGTAATACTCTATAATGCTCTGTAATACTCTGTAATACTCTGTAATACCCTATAATACTCTATAATACTCTGTAATGCTCTGTAATGCTCTCTGTAATACTCTGTAATACTCTGTAATACTCTGTAATACTCTGTAATGCTCTGTAATACTCTGTAATACTCTATAATACCCTATAATACTCTATAATACTCTGTAATGCTCTATAATGCTCTGTAATGCTCTGTAATATTCTATAATACTCTATAATACTCTGTAATACTCTGTAATACCCTATAATACTCTATAATACTCTATAATGCTCTGTAATGCTCTATAATGCTATGCAATGCTCTGTAATACTCTGTAATACTCTATAATACTCTGTAATATTCTATAATACTCTGTAATACTCTGTAATGCTCTATAATGCTCTGTAATACTCTGTAATATTCTATAATACTCTGTAATGCTCACTGTAATACTCTGTAATGCTCTGTAATATTCTATAATACTCTGTAATACTCTGTAATAGTCTATAATACTCTATAATACTCTGTAATACTCTGTAATAGTCTATAATACTCTATAATACTCTGTAATACTCTGTAATACTCTGTAATAGTCTATAATACTCTGTAATGCTCTGTAATACTCTATAATAGTCTGTAATACTCTATAATGCTCTGTAATGCTCTGTAATGCTCTATAATGCTCTATAATGCTCTGTAATATTCTATAATACTCTGTAATGCTCTGTAATGCTCTGTGATGCTCTATAATGCTCTGTAATATTCTATAATACTCTGTAATGCTCTGTAATGCTCTGTGATGCTCTATAATACTCTGTAATGCTCTCTGTAATACTCTGTAATGCTCTATAATGCTCTGTAATACTCTGTAATATTCTATAATACTCTGTAATGCTCTCTGTAATACTCTGTAATGCTCTGTAATGCTCTGTAATGCTCTCTGTAATACTCTGTAATACTCTATAATGCTCTGTAATACTCTGTAATGCTCTCTGTAATGCTCTATAATACTCTGTAATACTCTGTAATGCTCTGTATTACTCTGTAATACCCTATAATACTCTATAATACTCTGTAATGCTCTATAATGCTCTGTAATGCTCTATAATACTCTGTAATGCTCTGTAATGCTCTGTAATGCTCTGTGATGCTCTATAATACTCTGTAATGCTCTCTATAATACTCTGTAATACTCTATAATGCTCTGTAATGCTCTGTAATGCTCTGTAATATTCTATAATACTCTATAATATTCTGTAATACTCTGTAATACCCTATAATACTCTATAATGCTCTGTAATGCTCTATAATGCTCTGTAATGCTATGCAATGCTCTGTAATACTCTGTAATACTCTATAATACTCTGTAATATTCTATAATACTCTGTAATACTCTGTAATGCTCTGTAATACTCTGTAATGCTCTGTAATATTCTATAATACTCTGTAATGCTCTGTAATACTCTGTGATGCTCTATAATACTCTGTAATGCTCACTGTAATACTCTGTAATATTCTATAATACTCTGTAATACTCTGTAATACTCTATAATAGTCTGTAATACTCTATAATGCTCTGTAATGCTCTGTAATGCTCTATAATGCTCTGTAATATTCTATAATACTCTGTAATGCTCTCAGTAATGCTCTGTAATGCTCTGTAATACTCTATAATACTCTGTAATGCTCTGTAATGCTCTGTAATGCTCTGTGATGCTCTATAATACTCTGTAATGCTCTCTGTAATACTCTGTAATGCTCTATAATGCTCTGTAATACTCTGTAATATTCTATAATACTCTGTAATACTCTATAATGCTCTGTAATACTCTGTAATATTCTATAATACTCTGTAATGCTCTCTGTAATGCTCTATAATACTCTGTAATACTCTGCAATAGTCTATAATACTCTGTAATGCTCTGTAATGCTCTATAATACTCTGTAATGCTCTGTAATACTCTGTAATGCTCTGTAATACTCTATAATACTCTGTAATATTCTATAATACTCTGTAATGCTCTGTAATACTCTGTGATGCTCTATAATACTCTGTAATGCTCACTGTAATACTCTGTAATGCTCTGTAATAGTCTATAATACTCTATAATACTCTGTAATACTCTGTAATAGTCTATAATACTCTATAATGCTCTGTAATACTCTATAATAGTCTGTAATACTCTATAATGCTCTGTAATGCTCTGTAATACTCTGTAATGCTCTGTAATATTCTATAATACTCTGTAATGCTCTCAGTAATGCTCTGTAATGCTCTGTAATACTCTATAATACTCTGTAATGCTCTGTAATGCTCTGTAATGCTCTGTGATGCTTTATAATACTCTGTAATGCTCTCTGTAATACTCTGTAATGCTCTATAATGCTCTGTAATACTCTGTAATATTCTATAATACTCTGTAATACTCTATAATGCTCTGTAATACTCTGTAATATTCTATAATACTCTGTAATGCTCTCTGTAATGCTCTATAATACTCTGTAATACTCTGCAATAGTCTATAATACTCTGTAATGCTCTGTAATGCTCTATAATACTCTGTAATGCTCTGTAATACTCTGTAATGCTCTGTAATACTCTATAATACTCTGTAATATTCTATAATACTCTGTAATGCTCTGTAATACTCTGTGATGCTCTATAATACTCTGTAATGCTCACTGTAATACTCTGTAATGCTCTGTAATAGTCTATAATACTCTATAATACTCTGTAATACTCTGTAATAGTCTATAATACTCTGTAATGCTCTGTAATACTCTATAATAGTCTGTAATACTCTATAATGCTCTGTAATGCTCTGTAATGCTCTGTAATACTCTGTAATGCTCTGTAATATTCTATAATACTCTGTAATGCTCTGTAATACTCTATAATACTCTGTAATGCTCTGTAATGCTCTGTGATGCTCTATAATACTCTGTAATGCTCTCTGTAATACTCTGTAATGCTCTCTGTAATACTCTGTAATATTCTATAATACTCTGTAATGCTCTCTGTAATGCTCTATAATACTCTGTAATACTCTGTAATGCTCTGTAATACTCTGTAATAGTCTATAATACTCTGTAATGCTCTATAATACTCTGTAATGCTCTGTAATGCTCTGTGATGCTCTGTAATATTCTATAATACTATGTAATACTCTGTAATGCTCTGTAATGCTCTGTAATACTCTGTAATACTCTATAATGCTCTGTAATACTCTATTATGCTCTGTAATACTCTGTAATATTCTATAATACTCTGTAATGCTCTCTGTAATACTCTGTAATGCTCTGTAATGCTCTGTAATGCTCTCTGTAATACTCTGTAATACTCTATAATACTCTGTAATGCTCTCTGTAATGCTCTATAATACTCTGTAATGCTCTGTAATACTCTGTAATAGTCTATAATACTCTGTAATGCTCTGTGATGCTCTGTAATGCTCTATAATACTCTATAATACTCTGTAATACTCTGTAATGCTCTGTGATGCTCTGTAATACTCTGTAATACTCTATAATACTCTATAATGCTCTGTAATGCTCTATAATACTCTGTAATACTCTATAATGCTCTGTAATACTCGGTAATGCTCTGTAATGCTCCTTGTAATACTCTGCAATGCTCTATAATGCTCTGTAATGCTCTGTATTGCTCTCTGTAATACTCTGTAATACTCTATAATACTCTGTAATGCTCTTCAATGCTCTATAATACTCTGTAATGCTCTGTAATACTCTATAATACTCTATAATACTCTATAATACTCTGTAATGCTCTATAATACTCTGTAATGCTCTGTAATGCTCTTTGTAATACTCTGTAATGCTCTGTGATGCTCTGTAATACTCTGTAATGCTATATAATACTCTGTAATGCTCTGCAATGCTCTATAATACTCTGTAATGCTCTGTAATACTCTATAATACTCTATAATACTCTGTAATGCTCTGTAATACTCTGTAATACTCTGTAATACTCTACTCTATAATACTCTGTAATGCTCTGTAATGCTCTGTAATACTCTATAATACTCTATAATACTCTGTAATACTCTGTAATACTCTGTAATGCTCTGTAATACTCTGTAATGCTCTGTAATACTCTGTAATGCTCTGTAATACTCTGTAATGCTCTGTAATAAGAGATTTTCTGGTTTAATAAGGAAAACAAACTTACTGTTATTAGAAATCAGAACCAGAAGAAGGAAAACTGATATCCTTTTAAAACTGACAGACGATTGATCATCAGATAACACAATACCGACATCTTCGAAAAGCTCCGGAATGCACAACGTCTGCTGGCAAAATACTGAATGAGACAAAAACGTCATGAAATGATCTTCCTGCAGCCCCTCGTCCCATCTAGACATAGAATAATACAAATTCCTCCTCCACATCTCCCCCACACCGGCCAGACCAGTGAACATCCCCGGGTCCCCCGAGTGTTGGGGATGTATCTTCTCCCCCCCTTATATTTTGGCTTTGCTCTGTCATTGGGCGGTTACACAAAATCTCTCTATTCTCACAGCTCTGTTCACCATCCAGGTATATCAGTCGGGTTTTCCAGAAGATCCAGTGAATTCAGAGACACTCGGGACGATGGGGCAGGCTTCTTTTTTATGCCCAGTCCTCCTCCAATGGAAAAGTTCTGTGGCTTGTGCTCTGACCAATAGGAAAGGACTGGTGAACAAGGCTCTCTATCTATTTACATTGGGGGTGTCCTAGGAAGTCTGAGAAGGTACGGGGCAGCTGGATGAAGGTGACAGATACAAGCGGGTAGTTCCCCGAGCAGGTAGTTCCCCGAGCGGGTAGTTCCTCAAGCGGATAGTTCCCCGAGCGGGTAGTTCCCCGAGCGGGTAGTTCCCCGAGCGGGTAGTTCCTCAAGCGGGTAGTTCCCCGAGCGGGTAGTTCCCTAAGCAGGTAGTTCCCCTCTGTACCCCTCCCCCTCTATTCTGGGTACAGAGATGGTTTTTGGAGAAGAGAAGGCAGACATGGCGGGTTTATTTATTGTTCTCCTCAGTTGCTTGCACTGTTCTAGATTGCGCTGTGGCTCTGTTCCTCCCTATATCCGGTTGCCAGGGGTGATGCATCCTTTGGGGGGGCCTATGTCTTAATTTTTGTCCCGATGTCCTCACCTGGTTTATATCATCTCATATCATAAATAGGGGTACACCAAATACATGATATAAACGATGGGAGCCATGACTGGCGGCCCCAGGTCTGCCTCCATTTCTTTAGTATCTTTCAGATTCCTGGTCGATCCTGCGATGATATTCTATGATCTCCATAACAT
The DNA here is from genome assembly GCA_037952925.1 of Lithobates clamitans. Lineage (NCBI taxonomy): Eukaryota > Metazoa > Chordata > Amphibia > Anura > Ranidae > Lithobates > Lithobates clamitans. Next base: position 110,688 of record JBBGZY010002858.1, read on the forward strand.
ATACAGTAGAGCAATGACTGAATCTCTACAAGGTCACTTCAGACGCTCGGTTGTTGCACACGATCTATAGATAAAGGGGTTGGTCATATTTGTGAGATGTCTGGGACTAATCTGGTCATTATAAATAGAAGTGGGACTCTTCTTCTACGCCGTGCAATCATATAGTGCTTGTCGAGATGTTACCTGAGATACAATGTTACCAAACCCTGTTCATATCTTTTCTGAATTGTGTATCTCTGCTGTGTGACTAAAAACAGAAATGTCGGCTTGGAAGCTTACATGTTTGTACAATGTGAGGACAGGTGAATATTTTGGGTGTTTGTTACACCATTACCTTTTTTTTTTTAATGTAAAAACATGTAAAAACTTCAATTATTTAATTAAATTATTGAAAACAAATAAATAAAAAGATATGGTCAATTCTGGGGGGGGGGGGGGGGGTAGTTTGTGACTGTTATTCTATATATTTTTTTGTACTGCTATTTTTGGACTTTATACTTTTAAAACTCAAACAGAATTTGCATAAAAAATAATAAATAAAAATATAATCTTTGTGCACAAAGCTGACAATCTGTTATGTGAGACATGATTACCGTTACTCTCTGCGAGGATTCCGAGAGTGTAGAAGGAGATCTCCTTCAATGTCAGGTGAGTGCTGGATCTCACCAAACTCACGATGAAGAGCAATCCACCAATTTCTCTAAAGTACTCACAGGCATCACCTGCAAAATATACAAGAGAAGTCTGAGATTCATATCAATGTATATTTTCATCAACTGAATAATAATCATTTTATAATACAATAATATAAGTACTCTGCCACCCTCGTGAGATCTATATACCATCAGAGGCCCCCGTCCTCCATACATTGCCCTTCCCTCTACAACAGAACACCCCCATCTTCACCCCTCACCTCCCTTATCTGCCCCACATCTCTGGTGTCTCCTCCCTTATCTGCCTCACCTCTCTGGTGTCTCCTCCCTTATCTGCCCCACCTCTCTGGTGTCTCCTCCCTTATCTCCCCCACCTTTCTGGTGTCTCCTCCCTTATCTGCCCCACCTCTCTGGGGTCTCCTCCCTTATCTCCCCCACCTTTCTGGTGTCTCCTCCCTTATCTGCCCCACCTCTCTGGTGTCTCCTCCCTTATCTGCCCCACCTCTCTGGTGTCTCCTCCCTTATCTGCCCCACGTCTCTGGGGTCTCCTCCCTTATCTGCCCCACCTCTCTGGTGTCTCCTCCCTTATCTGCCCCACCTCTCTGGTGTCTCCTCCCTTATCTGCCTCACCTCTCTGGTGTCTCCTCCCTTATCTGCCCCACCTCTCTGGTGTCTCCTCCCTTATCTCCCCCACCTCTCTGGTGTCTCCTCCCTTATCTCCCCCACCTCTCTGGTGTCTCCTCCCTTATCTCCCCTACCTCTCTGGTGTCTCCTCCCTTATCTCCCCCACCTTTCTGGGGTCTCCTCCCTTATCTGCCCCACCTCTCTGGGGTCTCCTCCCTTATCTGCCCCACCTCTCTGGGGTCTCCTCGCTTAACTCCCCCACCTCTCTGGTGTCTCCTCCCTTATCTGCCCCACCTCTCTGGTGTCTCCTCCCTTATCTGCCCCACCTCTCTGATGTCTCCTCCCTTATCTGCCCCACCTCTCTGGTGTCTCCTCCCTTATCTCCCCCACCTTTCTGGTGTCTCCTCCCTTATCTCCCCCACCTCTCTGATGTCTCCTCCCTTATCTCCCCCACCTCTCTGGTGTCTCCTCCCTTATCTGCCCCACCTCTCTGGTGTCTCCACCCTTATCTGCCCCACCTCTCTGGTGTCTCCTCCCTTATCTGCCCCACCTCTCTGGGGTCTCCTCCCTTATCTGCCCCACCTCTCTGGTGTCTCCTCCCTTATCTCCCCTACCTCTCTGGGGTCTCCTCCCTTATCTCCCCCACCTCTCTGGGGTCTCCTCCCCTATCTCCCCCACCTCTCTGGGGTCTCCTTCCTTATCTCCCCCGCCTCTCTGGTGTCTCCTCTCTTACCTGCCCCACCTCTCTGGTGTCTCCTCCCTTATCTCCCCCACCTCTCTGGTGTCTCCTCCCTTATCTCCCCCACCTTTCTGGGGTCTCCTCCCTTATCTGCCCCACCTCTCTGGGTCTCCTCCCTTATCTCCCCCACCTCTCTGGTGTCTCCTCCCTTATCTGCCCCACCTCTCTGGTGTCTCCTCCCTTATCTGCCCCACCTCTCTGATGTCTCCTCCCTTATCTGCCCCACCTCTCTGGTGTCTCCTCCCTTATCTCCCTACCTCTCTGGTGTCTCCTCCCTTATCTCCCCCACCTCTCTGGTGTCTCCTCCCTTATCTCCCCCACCTCTCTGATGTCTCCTCCCTTATCTCCCCCACCTCTCTGGTGTCTCCTCCCTTATCTGCCCCACCTCTCTGGTGTCTCCACCCTTATCTGCCCCACCTCTCTGGTGTCTCCTCCCTTATCTGCCCCACCTCTCTGGGGTCTCCTCCCTTATCTGCCCCACCTCTCTGGTGTCTCCTCCCTTATCTGCCCCACCTCTCTGGTGTCTCCTCCCTTATCTCCCCCACCTCTCTGGGGTCTCCTCCCTTATCTGCCCCACCTCTCTGGTGTCTCCTCCCTTATCTCCCCTACCTCTCTGGGGTCTCCTCCCTTATCTCCCCCACCTCTCTGGGGTCTCCTCCCCTATCTCCCCCACCTCTCTGGGGTCTCCTTCCTTATCTCCCCCGCCTCTCTGGTGTCTCCTCTCTTACCTGCCCCACCTCTCTGGTGTCTCCTCCCTTATCTCCCTGTCAGGGCTGGCTCAGCCCTTCCTTCTCTGAGTTGGCCGCTCAGCTGTCGACTAATTGCCAGCTCTCATCTCTCTCCACAGTTAACCAGCTGTTGTGGATCTGCTCGTCAGTCCCGCCTACTTAAAGACGTCCAGCTCACTTCATTCCTGCCTTCGCCTTGGTCACATCACAAGAAACCATCTCCCGCGTTCCTGTTTAAAGACTGGCTTTGCTGACATCCCTTCTGGCTCCTTATCCTGCTTGCTCTTCGTCTACTTGGATCCCTGACTTCTGTCCTGGCTGACTACCCGATCTGGTTACTGAACTCTGGCTATGCTTTGACTACGCTTACTCTATTTACCTTTTTATTTTTAATAATAAACAAGTGTGATTTTACTGTACTTCTGTCTCGGTCTGGTTCATGGTTTCTGAAACTCCCCCACCTCTCTGGGGTCTCCTCCCTTATCTCCCCCACCTCTCTGGGGTCTCCTCCCTTATCTCCCCCACCTCTCTGGGGTCTCCTCCCTTATCTCCCCCACCTCTCTGGTGTCTCCTCCCTTATCTCCCCCACCTCTCTGGTGTCTCCTCCCTGATCTCCCCCACCTCTCTGGGGTCTCCTCCCTTATCTGCCCTACCTCTCTGGTGTCTCCTCCCTGATCTCCCCCACCTCTCTGGGGTCTCCTCCCTTATCTGCCCTACCTCTCTGGTGTCTCCTCCCCTATCTCCCCCACCTTTCTGGTGTCTCCTCCCTTATCTCCCCCACCTCTCTGGTGTCTCCTCCCTTATCTCCCCTACCTCTCTGGTGTCTCCTCCCTTATCTCCCCCACCTTTCTGGGGTCTCCTCCCTTATCTCCCCCACCTTTCTGGTGTCTCCTCCCTTATCTCCCCCACCTCTCTGGGGTCTCCTCCCTTATCTCCCCCACCTCTCTGGTGTCTCCTCCCTTATCTGCCCCACCTCTCTGGTGTCTCCTCCCTTATCTCCCCCACCTCTCTGGGGTCTCCTCCCTTATCTGCCCCACCTCTCTGGTGTCTCCTCCCTTATCTCCCCCACCTCTCTGGTGTCTCCTCCCTTATCTCCCCCACCTCTCTGGTGTCTCCTCCCTTATCTCCCCCACCTTTTTGGTGTATCCTCCCTTATCTCCCCTACCTCTCTGGGGTCTCCTCCCTTATCTGCCCCACCTCTCTGGGGTCTAATCCCTTATCTCCCCTACCTCTCTGGTGTCTCCTCCCTTATCTGCCCCACCTCTCTGGTGTCTCCTCCCTTATCTCCCCCACCTCTCTGGTGTCTCCTCCCTTATCTGCCCCACCTCTCTGGGGTCTCCTCCCTTATCTCCCCTACCTCTCTGGTGTCTCCTCCCTTATCTCCCCCACCTCTCTGGTGTCTCCTCCCTTATCTCCCCCACCTCTCTCGGGTCTCCTCCCTTATCTCCCCCACCTCTCTGGGGTCTCCTCCCTTATCTGCCCCACCTTTCTGGTGTATCCTCCCTTATCTGCCCCACCTCTCTGGTGTCTCCTCCCTTATCTCCCCCACCTCTCTGGGGTCTCCTCCCTTATCTGCCCCACCTCCCTGGTGTCTCCTCCCTGATCTCCCCCACCTCTCTGGTGTCTCCTCCCTGATCTCCCCCACCTCTCTGGTGTCTCCTCCCTTATCTCCCCTACCTCTCTGGTGTCTCCTCAGGCCGGGGTCTATAATGAATAACAATGGATCTCATGTTCAGAATTCCTAATAATACACTCAGCACCACATCTGTGTAGGATATGAAACCCTCATTGTATATAATGAAACACATTTCTGCCCGGAGTTCAGAGCCCATTGGCCGGTTCTGCAGATGCCTGAGATTCAGGGTGTGCCCCTCCCCCCCCGTTCAATAGAAGTCACTCGTTAGATCAACTTCTGACAAACCTACAAGTTGGAAAACTTTTCTTGATGAGCGAATTCTGACAGCAGAGAGAGCCACAGTCACAATATAATGTCCTGGGAGGGGGGGAGGGGATTCTTATTCCATTCTCCCCCCATTCACAATACAGACGGAGGACTTACTGTTATTCTGGCAGATGGAGCGGATCGCCACCAACGTCTCCTTCTGTAACTCCGGATTATCCATCTCATATTTCAGACATTCCAATAATAATTTCAGATCAGTCTTCATCTCTACAAAGAAAAAATATATGAGAAGGAAAAGTAAAAACAATACAGAGACATGGAAGAAGATTGTGGGGGCGCTCCGCAGGGACACTCATAGAAGAAGATTGTGGGGGCGCTGCGCAGGGACACTCATAGAAGATTGTGGGGGCGCTCCGCAGGGACACTCATAGAAGAAGATTGTGGGGGCGCTCCGCAAGGACACTCATAGAAGATTGTGGGGGCGCTCCGCAAGGACACTCATAGAAGAAGATTGTGGGGGCGCTGCGCAGGGACACTCATAGAAGATTGTGGGGGCGCTCCGCAGGGACACTCATAGAAGAAGATTGTGGGGGCGCTCCGCAGGGACGCTCATAGAAGATTGTGGGGGCGCTCCGCAGGGACACTCATAGAAGAAGATTGTGGGGGCGCTCCGCAGGGACACTCATAGAAGATTGTGGGGGCGCTCCGCAAGGACACTCATAGAAGATTGTGGGGGCGCTCCTCAAGGACACTCATAGAAGATTGTGGGGGCGCTCCGCAAGGACACTCATAGAAGATTGTGGGGGCGCTCCGCAAGGACACTCATAGAAGATTGTGGGGGCGCTCCGCAAGGACACTCATAGAAGATTGTGGGGGCGCTCCGCAGGGACACTTATAGAAGAAGATTGTGGGGGCGCTCCGCAAGGACACTCATAGAAGAAGATTGTGGGGGTGCTCCGCAAAGGACACTCATAGAAGATTGTGGGGGCGCTCCGCAAGGACACTCATAGAAGATTGTGGGGGCGCTCCGCAAGGACACTCATAGAAGATTGTGGGGGCGCTCCGCAGGGACACTCATAGAAGATTGTGGGGGCGCTCCGCAAGGACACTCATAGAAGAAGATTGTGGGGGTGCTCCGCAGGGACGCTTATAGAAGATTGTGGGGGTGCTTTGCAGGGACACTCATAGAAGAAGATTGTCGGGGTGTTCCACAGGGACACTCATAGAAGATTGTGGGGGCGCTCCGCAGGGACGCTCATAGAAGAAGATTGTGGGGGCGCTCCGCAGGGACGCTCATAGAAGAAGATTGTGGGGGTGCCCCATAGGGACGGTTATAGAAGATTGTGGGGGTGTTCCACAGGGACACTCATAGAAGAAGATTGTGGGGGCGCTCCGCAGGGACACTCATAGAAGATTGTGGGGGTGCTCTGTAGGAACGTTCATAAAGAAGATTGTGGGGGCGCTCCGCAGGGACGCTCATAGAAGATTGTGGGGGCGCTCCGCAGGGACACTCATAGAAGAAGATTGTGGGGGCGCTCCGCAGGGACGCTCATAGAAGATTGTGGGGGCGCTCCGCAGGGACACTCATAGAAGAAGATTGTGGGGGCGCTCCGCAGGGACACTCATAGAAGATTGTGGGGGCGCTCCGCAAGGACACTTATAGAAGATTGTGGGGGCGCTCCGCAGGGACACTCATAGAAGATTGTGGGGGCGCTCCGCAAGGACACTCATAGAAGAAGATTGTGGGGGCACTCCGCAAGGACACTCATAGAAGAAGATTGTGGGGGCGCTCCGCAGGGACACTCATAGAAGATTGTGGGGGCTCTCCGCAGGGACACTCATAGAAGAAGATTGTGGGGGCGCTCCGCAGGGACACTCATAGAAGATTGTGGGAGCGCTCCGCAGGGACACTCATAGAAGAAGCTTGTGGGGGCGCTCCGCAGGGACACTCATAGAAGAAGATTGTGGGGGTGCTCCATAGGGACACTCATAGAAGAAGATTGTGGGGGCGCTCCGCAAGGACACTCATAGAAGAAGATTGTGGGGGCGCTCCGCAGGGACACTCATAGAAGATTGTGGGGGCGCTCCGCAGGGACACTCATAGAAGATTGTGGGAGCGCTCCGCAGGGAAACTCATAGAAGAAGATTGTGGGGGCGCTCCGCAGGGACACTCATAGAAGAAGATTGTGGGGGTGCTCCATAGGGACACTCATAGAAGATTGTGGGGGCGCTCCGCAGGGACGCTCATAGAAGATTGTTGGGGCGCTCCGCAGGGACACTCATAGAAGATGGTTGTGGGGGTGCTCCGCAGGGACACTCATAGAAGATTGTGGGGGCGCTCCGCAGGGACGCTCATAGAAGATTGTTGGGGCGCTCCGCAGGGACACTCATAGAAGATGGTTGTGGGGGTGCTCCGCAGGGACACTCATAGAAGATTGTGGGGGCGCTTCGCAGGGACGCTCATAGAAGAAGATTGTGGGGGTGCTCCGCAGGGAAACTCATAGAAGATGGTTGTGGGGGCGCTTCGCAGGGACGCTCATAGAAGAAGATTGTGGGGGCGCTCCGCAGGGACACTCATAGAAGATGGTTGTGGGGGTGCTCCGCAGGGACACTCATAGAAGATTGTGGGGGCGCTTCGCAGGGACGCTCATAGAAGATTGTGGGGGTGCTCCGCAGGGACGCTTATAGAAGATTGTGGGGGTGCTTTGCAGGGACACTCATAGAAGAAGATTGTCGGGGTGCTCTGTAGTAACGTTCATAAAGAAGATTGTGGGGGCGCTCCGCAGGGACGCTCATAGAAGATTGTGGGGGCGCTCCGCAGGGACACTCATAGAAGAAGATTGTGGGGGCGCTCCGCAGGGACGCTCATAGAAGATTGTGGGGGCGCTCCGCAGGGACACTCATAGAAGAAGATTGTGGGGGCGCTCTGTAGGGACACTCATAGAAGAAGATTGTGGGGGTGTTCCACAGGGACACTCATAGAAGAAGATTGTGGGGGCGCTCCGCAGGGACGCTCATAGAAGATTGTGGGGGCGCTCCGCAGGGACACTCATAGAAGAAGATTGTGGGGGCGCTCCGTAGGGACACTCATAGAAGATTGTGGGGGTGCTCCGCAGGGACACTCATAGAAGATGGTTGTGGGGGCGCTCCGTAGGGACACTCATAGAATATTGTGGGGGCGCTCCGCAGGGACACTCATAGAAGAAGATTGTGGGGGCGCTCCGCAGGGACACTCATAGAAGATGGTTGTGGGGGTGCTCCGCAGGGACACTCATAGAAGATTGTGGGGGCGCTTCGCAGGGACGCTCATAGAAGAAGATTGTGGGGGTGCTCCGCAGGGACGCTTATAGAAGATTGTGGGGGTGCTTTGCAGGGACACTCATAGAAGATTGTCGGGGTGTTCCACAGGGACACTCATAGAAGAAGATTGTGGGGGCGCTCCGCAGGGACACTCATAGAATATTGTGGGGGCGCTTCCCAGGGACACTCATAGAAGAAGATTGTGGGGGCGCTCCGCAGGGACACTCATAGAAGATTGTGGGGGCGCTCCGCAGGGACGCTCATAGAAGAAGATTGTGGGGGCGCTCCGCAGGGACGCTCATAGAAGAAGATTGTGGGGGTGCCCCATAGGGACGCTTATAGAAGATTGTGGGGGTGTTCCACAGGGACACTCATAGAAGAAGATTGTGGGGGCGCTCCGCATGGACACTCATAGAAGATTGTGGGGGCGCTCCGCAAGGACACTCATAGAAGAAGATTGTGGGGGCGCTCCGCAGGGACACTCATAGAAGATTGTGGGGGCGCTCCGCAAGGACACTCATAGAAGAAGATTGTGGGGGCGCTCCGCAGGGACGCTCATAGAAGAAGATTGTGGGGGCGCTCCGCAGGGACACTCATAGAAGAAGATTGTGGGGGCGCTCCGCAGGGACACTCATAGAAGATTGTGGGGGCGCTCCGCAGGGACGCTCATAGAAGAAGATTGTGGGGGTGCCCCATAGGGACGCTTATAGAAGATTGTGGGGGCGCTCCGCAGGGACACTCATAGAAGATTGTGGGGGCGCTCCGCAGGGACGCTCATAGAAGAAGATTGTGGGGGCGCTCCGCAGGGACGCTCATAGAAGAAGATTGTGGGGGCGCTCCGTAGGGACACTCATAGAAGAAGATTGTGGGGGCGCTCCGCAGGGACGCTCATAGAAGAAGATTGTGGGGGCGCTCTGCAGGGACGCTCATAGAAGAAGATTGTGGGGGCGCTCCGCAGGGACACTCATAGAAGAAGATTGTGGGGGCGCTCCGCAGGGACGCTCATAGAAGAAGATTGTGGGGGCGCTCCGCAGGGACGCTCATAGAAGAAGATTGTGGGGGCGCTCCGCAGGGACACTCATAGAAGAAGATTGTGGGGGCGCTCCGCAGGGACACTCATAGAAGAAGATTGTGGGGGCGCTCCGCAGGGACACTCATAGAAGAAGATTGTGGGGGCGCTCCGCAGGGATGCTCATAGAAGAAGATTGTGGGGGCGCTCTGTAGGGACACTCATAGAAGAAGATTGTGGGGGCGCTCCGCAGGGATGCTCATAGAAGAAGATTGTGGGGGCGCTCCGCAGGGACACTCATAGAAGAAGATTGTGGGGGCGCTCTGTAGGGACACTCATAGAAGAAGATTGTGGGGGCGCTCTGTAGGGACACTCATAGAAGAAGATTGTGGGGGCGCTCTGTAGGGACACTCATAGAAGAAGATTGTGGGGGGGCTCCGCAGGGATGCTCATAGAAGAAGATTGTGGGGGCGCTCTGTAGGGACACTCATAGAAGAAGATTGTGGGGGCGCTCCGCAGGGATGCTCATAGAAGAAGATTGTGGGGGCGCTCCGCAGGGACACTCATAGAAGAAGATTGTGGGGGCGCTCTGTAGGGACACTCATAGAAGAAGATTGTGGGGGCGCTCCGCAGGGATGCTCATAGAAGAAGATTGTGGGGGCGCTCTGCAGGGACGCTCATAGAAGAAGATTGTGGGGGCGCTCCGCAGGGATGCTCATAGAAGAAGATTGTGGGGGCGCTCTGCAGGGACACTCATAGAAGAAGATTGTGGGGGCGCTCCGCAGGGATGCTCATAGAAGAAGATTGTGGGGGCGCTCTGTAGGGACACTCATAGAAGAAGATTGTGGGGGCGCTCCGCAGGGATGCTCATAGAAGAAGATTGTGGGGGCGCTCCGCAGGGACACTCATAGAAGAAGATTGTGGGGGCGCTCCGCAGGGATGCTCATAGAAGAAGATTGTGGGGGCGCTCCGCAGGGACACTCATAGAAGATTGTGGGGGCGCTCCGCAGGGACACTCATAGAAGATTGTGGGGGCGCTCCGCAGGAATGCTTATAAAGAAGATTGTGGGGGCGCTCCGCAGGGACACTCATAGAAGAAGATTGTGGGGGCGCTCCGCAGGGACGCTCATAGAAGAAGATTGTGGGGGCGCTCTGTAGGGACACTCATAGAAGAAGATTGTGGGGGCGCTCCGCAGGGACGCTCATAGAAGAAGATTGTGGGGGCGCTCTGTAGGGACACTCATAGAAGAAGATTGTGGGGGCGCTCCGCAGGGATGCTCATAGAAGAAGATTGTGGGGGCGCTCTGTAGGGACACTCATAGAAGAAGATTGTGGGGGCGCTCCGCAGGGATGCTCATAGAAGAAGATTGTGGGGGCGCTCCGCAGGGACACTCATAGAAGAAGATTGTGGGGGCGCTCTGTAGGGACACTCATAGAAGAAGATTGTGGGGGCGCTCCGCAGGGATGCTCATAGAAGAAGATTGTGGGGGCGCTCTGTAGGGACACTCATAGAAGAAGATTGTGGGGGCGCTCCGCAGGGACGCTCATAGAAGAAGATTGTGGGGGCGCTCCGCAGGGATGCTCATAGAAGAAGATTGTGGGGGCGCTCCGCAGGGATGCTCATAGAAGAAGATTGTGGGGGCGCTCCGCAGGGACACTCATAGAAGATTGTGGGGGCGCTCCGCAGGGACACTCATAGAAGATTGTGGGGGCGCTCCGCAGGGATGCTTATAAAGAAGATTGTGGGGGCGCTCCGCAGGGACGCTCATAGAAGAAGATTGTGGGGGCGCTCTGTAGGGACACTCATAGAAGAAGATTGTGGGGGCGCTCCGCAGGGACGCTCATAGAAGAAGATTGTGGGGGCGCTCTGTAGGGACACTCATAGAAGAAGATTGTGGGGGCGCTCCGCAGGGACGCTCATAGAAGAAGATTGTGGGGGCGCTCCGCAGGGATGCTCATAGAAGAAGATTGTGGGGGCGCTCTGTAGGGACACTCATAGAAGAAGATTGTGGGGGCGCTCCGCAGGGACACTCATAGAAGAAGATTGTGGGGGCGCTCCGCAAGGACACTCATAGAAGAAGATTGTGGGGGCGCTCCGCAGGGACACTCATAGAAGAAGATTGTGGGGGCGCTCCGCAGGGACGCTCATAGAAGAAGATTGTGGGGGCGCTCCGCAGGGACACTCATAGAAGAAGATTGTGGGGGTGTTCCACAGGGACACTCATAGAAGAAGATTGTGGGGGCGCTTCGCAGGGACACTCATAGAAGAAGATTGTGGGGGCGCTCCGCAGGGACATTCATAGAAGAAGATTGTGGGGGCGCTCCGCAGGGACGCTCATAGAAGATTGTGGGGGCGCTCCGCAGGGACACTCATAGAAGAAGATTGTGGGGGCGCTCCGCAGGGATGCTCATAGAAGAAGATTGTGGGGGCGCTCTGCAGGGACACTCATAGAAGAAGATTGTGGGGGCGCTCTGTAGGGACACTCATAGAAGAAGATTGTGGGGGCGCTCCGCAGGGACACTCATAGAAGATTGTGGGGGCGCTCCGCAGGGATGCTTATAAAGAAGATTGTGGGGGCGCTCCGCAGGGACACTCATAGAAGAAGATTGTGGGGGCGCTCCGCAGGGACGCTCATAGAAGAAGATTGTGGGGGCGCTCTGTAGGGACACTCATAGAAGAAGATTGTGGGGGCGCTCCGCAGGGACGCTCATAGAAGAAGATTGTGGGGGCGCTCTGTAGGGACACTCATAGAAGAAGATTGTGGGGGCGCTCCGCAGGGACGCTCATAGAAGAAGATTGTGGGGGCGCTCCGCAGGGATGCTCATAGAAGAAGATTGTGGGGGCGCTCTGTAGGGACACTCATAGAAGAAGATTGTGGGGGCGCTCCGCAGGGACACTCATAGAAGAAGATTGTGGGGGCGCTCCGCAGGGATGCTTATAAAGAAGATTGTGGGGGCGCTCCGCAGGGACACTCATAGAAGAAGATTGTGGGGGTGTTCCACAGGGACACTCATAGAAGAAGATTGTGGGGGCGCTTCGCAGGGACACTCATAGAAGAAGATTGTGGGGGCGCTCCGCAGGGACATTCATAGAAGAAGATTGTGGGGGCGCTCCGCAGGGACGCTCATAGAAGATTGTGGGGGCGCTCCGCAGGGACACTCATAGAAGAAGATTGTGGGGGGGCTCCGCAGGGACGCTCATAGAAGAAGATTGTGGGGGCGCTCCGTAGGGACACTCATAGAAGAAGATTGTGGGGGCGCTCCGCAGGGACGCTCATAGAAGAAGATTGTGGGGGCGCTCCGTAGGGACACTCATAGAAGAAGATTGTGGGGGCGCTCCGCAGGGACGCTCATAGAAGAAGATTGTGGGGGCGCTCCGTAGGGACACTCATAGAAGAAGATTGTGGGGGCGCTCCGCAGGGACGCTCATAGAAGAAGATTGTGGGGGCGCTCCGCAGGGACACTCATAGAAGATTGTGGGGGCGCTCCGCAGGGACACTCATAGAAGAAGATTGTGGGGGCGCTCCGCAGGGACGCTCATAGAAGAAGATTGTGGGGGCGCTCCGCAGGGACACTCATAGAAGAAGATTGTGGGGGCGCTCCGCAGGGACACTCATAGAAGATTGTGGGGGCGCTCCGCAGGGACACTCATAGAAGAAGATTGTGGGGGCGCTCCGCAGGGACATTCATAGAAGAAGATTGTGGGGGCGCTCCGCAGGGACGCTCATAGAAGAAGATTGTGGGGGCGCTCTGTAGGGATGCTCATAGAAGAAGATTGTGGGGGCGCTCCGCAGGGACGCTCATAGAAGAAGATTGTGGGGGCGCTCTGTAGGGATGCTCATAGAAGAAGATTGTGGGGGCGCTCTGTAGGGATGCTCATAGAAGAAGATTGTGGGGGTGCTCCGCAGGGACACTCATAGAAGATTGTGGGGGCGCTCCGCAGGGACACTCATAGAAGAAGATTGTGGGGGCGCTCCGCAGGGACATTCATAGAAGAAGATTGTGGGGGCGCTCCGCAGGGACACTCATAGAAGAAGATTGTGGGGGTGCTCCGCAGGGACGCTCATAGAAGAAGATTGTGGGGGCGCTTCGCAGGGACATTCATAGAAGAAGATTGTGGGGGCGCTCCGCAGGGACGCTCATAGAAGAAGATTGTGGGGGCGCTCCGCAGGGACACTCATAGAAGAAGATTGTGGGGGCGCTCCGCAGGGACACTCATAGAAGAAGATTGTGGGGGCGCTTCGCAGGGACACTCATAGAAGAAGATTGTGGGGGCGCTCCGCAGGGACATTCATAGAAGAAGATTGTGGGGGCGCTCCGCAGGGACGCTCATAGAAGAAGATTGTGGGGGCGCTTCGCAGGGACACTCATAGAAGAAGATTGTGGGGGCGCTCCGCAGGGACATTCATAGAAGAAGATTGTGGGGGCGCTCTGCAGGGACACTCATAGAAGAAGATTGTGGGGGCGCTCCGCAGGGACACTCATAGAAGAAGATTGTGGGGGCGCTTCGCAGGGACACTCATAGAAGAAGATTGTGGGGGCGCTCCGCAGGGACATTCATAGAAGAAGATTGTGGGGGCGCTCTGCAGGGACACTCATAGAAGAAGATTGTGGGGGCGCTCCGCAGGGACGCTCATAGAAGAAGATTGTGGGGGCGCTTCGCAGGGACACTCATAGAAGAAGATTGTGGGGGCGCTCCGCAGGGACATTCATAGAAGAAGATTGTCGGGGTGTTCCACAGGGACACTCATAGAAGAAGATTGTGGGGGCGCTTCGCAGGGACACTCATAGAAGAAGATTGTGGGGGCGCTCCGCAGGGACACTCATAGAAGAAGATTGTGGGGGCGCTCCGCAGGGACGCTCATAGAAGAAGATTGTGGGGGCGCTCCGCAGGGACACTCATAGAAGAAGATTGTGGGGGCGCTCCGCAGGGACGCTCATAGAAGAAGATTGTGGGGGCGCTCCGCAGGGACGCTCATAGAAGAAGATTGTGGGGGCGCTCCGCAGGGACGCTCATAGAAGAAGATTGTGGGGGCGCTCCGCAGGGACGCTCATAGAAGAAGATTGTGGGGGCGCTCCGCAGGGACACTCATAGAAGAAGATTGTGGGGGCGCTTCGCAGGGACACTCATAGAAGAAGATTGTGGGGGCGCTCCGCAGGGACACTCATAGAAGAAGATTGTGGGGGCGCTCCGTAGGGACACTCATAGAAGAAGATTGTGGGGGCGCTCCGTAGGGACACTCATAGAAGAAGATTGTGGGGGCGCTCCGCAGGGACGCTCATAGAAGAAGATTGTGGGGGCGCTCCGCAGGGACGCTCATAGAAGAAGATTGTGGGGGCGCTCCGCAGGGACGCTCATAGAAGAAGATTGTGGGGGCGCTCCGCAGGGACGCTCATAGAAGAAGATTGTGGGGGCGCTCCGCAGGGACACTCATAGAAGAAGATTGTGGGGGCGCTCCGCAGGGACGCTCATAGAAGAAGATTGTGGGGGCGCTCCGCAGGGACACTCATAGAAGATTGTGGGGGCGCTCCGCAGGGATGCTTATAAAGAAGATTGTGGGGGCGCTCCGCAGGGACGCTCATAGAAGAAGATTGTGGGGGCGCTCCGCAGGGACGCTCATAGAAGAAGATTGTGGGGGCGCTCCGCAGGGACGCTCATAGAAGAAGATTGTGGGGGCGCTCCGCAGGGACGCTCATAGAAGAAGATTGTGGGGGCGCTCCGCAGGGACGCTCATAGAAGAAGATTGAACAAAGAGAAACCCCCTAAATGGGACTTTGAAAGACCAATTCTGATGTAAAAATAAATATCTTTAATAATGAAACGTAAATCTATACAAATAGGTAAAAAGACGTGTAACGTCTATACAATACATTTATTAAACATAAAACCAAAATCATGATATACAAAAGAATATCAATACTCTCCAATGGGTAGTGTCCCCTGATACCCGACGCGTTGCCAGTTTTTTTAACACCTTCATCAGGGGTAGAGAGTGAAGAATAGTCAGATACATTTTAGTTCAATTCAAGTGATTCCATTTTCCAATAAGATAGGAGGCGACTATTCCAGTAGTCACAGAGGGACGCCAACCAGGATAGCCGGATACTTCGAATATAAAAGAGTGTATGGCAGGGAGTGTGCTGGGAAGCAATCAGACTCCACCCACAGAAGGTCAGGACCGGGTGTCGCTAAAACTTCAAATAAGGGGATCGAATCCATGAGTCTCTGGTGTCACACATCCTGAGGAAGATAAGATCCTGCGTGGGGCGTCGTGCCTCTATGTCAGTGCTGCACTTCTAGAAGAATGGTCAAACATTCCCATAGACACCCTCCTAAACCTTGTGGACGGCCTTCCCAGAAGAGGTGAAGCTGTTATAGCTGCAAAGGGCGGAGCCAACTCAATATTGAACCCTCCGGACTAAGACTGGGATGTCATTAAAGGTCATGTGTGTGTAAAGGGGGGGGGGACCAATACTTTTGGTGATATAGTGTGTAAAGGCAGGCGTCCCAATACTTTTGGTGATATAGTGTGTAAAGGCAGGCGTCCCAATACTTTTGGTGATATAGGGTGTAAAGGCAGGCGTCCCAATACTTTTGGTGATATAGGGTGTAAAGGCAGGCGTCCCAATACTTTTGGTGATATAGTGTGTAAAGGCAGGCGTCCCAATACTTTTGGTGATATAGGGTGTAAAGGCAGGCGTCCCAATACTTTTGGTGATATAGGGTGTAAAGGCAGGCGTCCCAATACTTTTGGTGATATAGTGTGTAAAGGCAGGCGTCCCAATACTTTTGGTGATATAGTGTGTAAAGGCAGGTGTCCCAATACTTTTGGTGATATAGGGTGTAAAGGCAGGCGTCCCAATACTTTTGGTGATATAGTGTGTAAAGGCAGGCGTCCCAATACTTTTGGTGATATAGTGTGTAAAGGCAGGCGTCCCAATACTTTTGGTGATATAGTGTGTAAAGGGGGGGGGGGGACCAATACTTTTGGTGATATAGTGTGTAAAGGGGGGGGGGGGACCAATACTTTTGGTGATATAGTGTGTAAAGGGGGGGGGGACCAATACTTTTGGTAATATAGTGTATATATATTTAAGCACTGAGAGAGGAGTAACTATCATCTCACCAAATGAGCACAGTGCTCCCCCAGACCGGTGCGCTGCCATCACATTCCTCTGGATGAGCTGAAACAACACAGACCAATCATATGAATCTCGGTGAAGATAAACATTCTGTGCAGAGTATACAGTATATATACACCACCCTGCCCTTCCACCTAGGGGGCGCTGCGTTCTGCTGTGATTAGTGCCGGCCAATGAATGTCCTCTGGCACCCGCCGATCGTCAAGCGATGATGAATGGAGCTCTGTCTATGTAAACAATGCAGAGCTCTGTCCTGTCAGCGGGGGATGTGCAACGCAGGGAGTAAAATCCATCACATCCCTTAGTGGAAGCAGCACAAAAACACTGGCTAGGCACACATATAACCCTTTACACACCCCTGATGTCAACCCCTTCCCTGCCAGTGTTATTAGTACAGTGACAGTCTATAGTATTAGCACTGATCACTGTATTAGTGCCATCGGTCCCCAAAAGTGTCAGTTAGTGTCTGATTGTCTGCCGCAATGTCGCAGTCCTGCTAGAAGTTGCTGATCACAGCCATTACTAGTATAAAAAAAATAAAAGAGGAGAAGGGAAGGAAACCCCCGGAGGAGAGAGGAGGAGAAGGGAGGGAACCCCCTGAGGAGAGAGGAGGAGAAGGGAGGGAACCCCCTGAGGAGAGAGGAGGAGAAGGGAAGGAACCCCGGAGGAGAGAGGAGGAGAAGGGAAGGAACCCCCGGAGGAGAGAGGAGGAGAAGGGAAGGAACCCCGGAGGAGAGAGGAGGAGAAGGGAAGGAACCCCCGGAGGAGAGAGGAGGAGAAGGGAAGGAACCCCGGAGGAGAGAGGACAAGGGGGAGGGAACCCCGGAGGAGAAGTGAGGGAACCCCGGAGGAGAGAGGACAAGGGGGAGGGAACCCCGGAGGAGAAGGGAGGGAACCCCGGAGGAGAGAGGACAAGGGGGAGGGAACCCCGGAGGAGAAGGGAGGGAACCCCGGAGGAGAGAGGACAAGGGGGAGGGAACCCCGGAGGAGAAGGGAGGGAACCCCGGAGGAGAGAGGACAAGGGGGAGGGAACCCCGGAGGAGAAGGGAGGGAACCCCGGAGGAGAGAGGACAAGGGGGAGGGAACCCCGGAGGAGAAGGGAGGGAACCCCGGAGGAGAGAGGAGGAGAAGGGAGGGAACCCCGGAGGAGAGAGGAGGAGAAGGGAGGGAACCCGGAGGAGAGAGGAGGAGAAGGGAGGGAACCCCGGAGGAGAGAGGAGGAGAAGGGAGGGAACCCCCTGAGGAGAGAGGAGGAGAAGGGAGGGAACCCCCTGAGGAGAGAGGAGGAGAAGGGAAGGAACCCCGGAGGAGAGAGGAAGAGAAGGGAAGGAACCCCCGGAGGAGAGAGGAGGAGAAGGGAGGGAACCCCGGAGGAGAGAGGAGAAGGAGGGAGGGAACCCCGGAGGAGAGAGGAGGAGAAGGGAGGAAACCCCGGAGGAGAGAGGAGGAGAAGGGAGGGAACCCCGGAGGAGAGAGGAGGAGAAGGGAAGGAACCCCGGAGGAGAGAGGAGGAGAAGGGAGGGAACCCCGGAGGGAGAGGAGGAGAAGGGAGGGAACCCCGGAGGAGAGAGGAGGAGAAGGGAGGGAACCCCGGAGGAGAGAGGAGGAGAAGGGAGGGAACCCCGGAGGAGAGAGGAGGAGAAGGGAGGGAACCCCGGAGGAGAGAGGAGGAGAAGGGAGGGAACCCCCGGAGGAGAGAGGAAGAGAAGGGAGGGAACCCTGGAGGAGAGAGGAGGAGGAGGGAGGGAACCCCGGAGGAGAGAGGAGGAGAAGGGAGGGAACCCCTGGAGGAGAGAGGAGGAGAAGGGAGGAAACCCCGAAGGAGAGAGGAAGAGAAGGGAGGGAACCCCGGAGGAGAGAGGAGGAGAAGGGAGGGAACCCCGGAGGAGAGAGGAGGAGAAGGGAGGGAACCCCGGAGGAGAGAGGAAGAGAAGGGAGGGAACCCCTGAGGAGAGAGGAGGAGAAGGGAGGGAACCCCGGAGGAGAGAGGAGGAGGAGGGAGGGAACCCCGGAGGAGAGAGGAGGAGAAGGGAGGGAACCCCGGAGGAGAGAGGAGGAGAAGGGAAGGAACCCCGGAGGAGAGAGGAGGAGAAGGGAGGGAACCCCGGAGGAGAGAGGAGGAGGAGGGAGGGAACCCCCGGAGGAGAGAGGAAGAGAAGGGAGGGAACCCCGGAGGAGAGAGGAGGAGAAGGGAAGGAACCCCGGAGGAGAGAGGAGGAGAAGGGAGGGAACCCCCTGAGGAGAGAGGAGGAGAAGGAAGGAACCCCGGAGGAGAGAGGAGGAGAAGGGAAGGAACCCCCGGAGGAGAGAGGAGGAGAAGGGAAGGAACCCCGGAGGAGAGAGGACAAGGGGGAGGGAACCCCGGAGGAGAAGTGAGGGAACCCCGGAGGAGAGAGGACAAGGGGGAGGGAACCCCGGAGGAGAAGGGAGGGAACCCCGGAGGAGAGAGGACAAGGGGGAGGGAACCCCGGAGGAGAAGGGAGGGAACCCCGGAGGAGAGAGGACAAGGGGGAGGGAACCCCGGAGGAGAAGGGAGGGAACCCCGGAGGAGAGAGGACAAGGGGGAGGGAACCCCGGAGGAGAAGGGAGGGAACCCCGGAGGAGAGAGGACAAGGGGGAGGGAACCCCGGAGGAGAAGGGAGGGAACCCCGGAGGAGAGAGGAGGAGAAGGGAGGGAACCCCGGAGGAGAGAGGAGGAGAAGGGAGGGAACCCCGGAGGAGAGAGGAGGAGAAGGGAGGGAACCCCGGAGGAGAGAGGAGGAGAAGGGAGGGAACCCCCTGAGGAGAGAGGAGGAGAAGGGAGGGAACCCCCTGAGGAGAGAGGAGGAGAAGGGAAGGAACCCCGGAGGAGAGAGGAAGAGAAGGGAAGGAACCCCCGGAGGAGAGAGGAGGAGAAGGGAGGGAACCCCGGAGGAGAGAGGAGAAGGAGGGAGGGAACCCCGGAGGAGAGAGGAGGAGAAGGGAGGAAACCCCGGAGGAGAGAGGAGGAGAAGGGAGGGAACCCCGGAGGAGAGAGGAGGAGAAGGGAAGGAACCCCGGAGGAGAGAGGAGGAGAAGGGAGGGAACCCCGGAGGAGAGAGGAGGAGAAGGGAGGGAACCCCGGAGGAGAGAGGAGGAGAAGGGAGGGAACCCCGGAGGAGAGAGGAGGAGAAGGGAGGGAACCCCGGAGGAGAGAGGAGGAGAAGGGAGGGAACCCCGGAGGAGAGAGGAGGAGAAGGGAGGGAACCCCCGGAGGAGAGAGGAAGAGAAGGGAGGAACCCTGGAGGAGAGAGGAGGAGGAGGGAGGGAACCCCGGAGGAGAGAGGAGGAGAAGGGAGGGAACCCCTGGAGGAGAGAGGAGGAGAAGGGAGGAAACCCCGAAGGAGAGAGGAAGAGAAGGGAGGGAACCCCGGAGGAGAGAGGAGGAGAAGGGAGGGAACCCCGGAGGAGAGAGGAGGAGAAGGGAGGGAACCCCGGAGGAGAGAGGAAGAGAAGGGAGGGAACCCCTGAGGAGAGAGGAGGAGAAGGGAGGGAACCCCGGAGGAGAGAGGAGGAGGAGGGAGGGAACCCCCGGAGGAGAGAGGAGGAGAAGGGAGGGAACCCCGGAGGAGAGAGGAGGAGAAGGGAAGGAACCCCGGAGGAGAGAGGAGGAGAAGGGAGGGAACCCCGGAGGAGAGAGGAGGAGGAGGGAGGGAACCCCCGGAGGAGAGAGGAAGAGAAGGGAGGGAACCCCGGAGGAGAGAGGAGGAGAAGGGAAGGAACCCCGGAGGAGAGAGGAGGAGAAGGGAGGGAACCCCGGAGGAGAGAGGAGGAGAAGGGAGGGAACCCCGGAGGAGAGAGGAGGAGAAGGGAGGGAACCCCGGAGGAGAGAGGAGAAGGAGGGAGGGAACCCCGGAGGAGAGAGGAGGAGAAGGGAGGAAACCCCGGAGGAGAGAGGAGGAGAAGGGAGGGAACCCCGGAGGAGAGAGGAGGAGAAGGGAGGGAACCCCCTGAGGAGAGAGGAGGAGAAGGGAGGGAACCCCGGAGGAGAGAGGAGGAGAAGGGAAGGAACCCCGGAGGAGAGAGGAGGAGAAGGGAGGGAACCCCGGAGGAGAGAGGAGGAGAAGGGAGGGAACCCCGGAGGAGAGAGGAGGAGAAGGGAGGGAACCCCGGAGGAGAGAGGAGGAGAAGGGAGGGAACCCCGGAGGAGAGAGGAGGAGAAGGGAGGAAACCCCGAAGGAGAGAGGAAGAGAAGGGAGGAAACCCCTGGAGGAGAGAGGAGGAGAAGGGAGGAAACCCCGAAGGAGAGAGGAAGAGAAGGGAGGGAACCCCGGAGGAGAGAGGAGGAGAAGGGAGGGAACCCCGGAGGAGAGAGGAGGAGAAGGGAGGAAACCCCGGAGGAGAGAGGAGGAGAAGGGAGGGAACCCCGGAGGAGAGAGGAGGAGAAGGGAAGGAACCCCGGAGGAGAGAGGAGGAGAAGGGAGGGAACCCCGGAGGAGAGAGGAGGAGAAGGGAGGGAACCCCGGAGGAGAGAGGAGGAGAAGGGAGGGAACCCCGGAGGAGAGAGGAGGAGAAGGGAGGGAACCCCGGAGGAGAGAGGAGGAGAAGGGAGGGAACCCCGGAGGAGAGAGGAGGAGAAGGGAAGGAACCCCCGGAGGAGAGAGGAAGAGAAGGGAGGGAATCCTGGAGGAGAGAGGAGGAGGGAGGGAACCCCGGAGGAGAGAGGAGGAGAAGGGAGGGAACCCCTGGAGGAGAGAGGAGGAGAAGGGAGGAAACCCCGAAGGAGAGAGGAAGAGAAGGGAGGGAACCCCGGAGGAGAGAGGAGGAGAAGGGAGGGAACCCCGGAGGAGAGAGGAGGAGAAGGGAGGGAACCCCGGAGGAGAGAGGAAGAGAAGGGAGGGAACCCCTGAGGAGAGAGGAGGAGAAGGGAGGGAACCCCGGAGGAGAGAGGAGGAGGAGGGAGGGAACCCCCGGAGGAGAGAGGAAGAGAAGGGAGGGAACCCCGGAGGAGAGAGGAGGAGAAGGGAGGGAACCCCTGAGGAGAGAGGAGGAGAAGGGAGGGAACCCCGGAGGAGAGAGGAGGAGAAGGGAGGGAACCCCGGAGGAGAGAGGAGGAGAAGGGAGGGAACCCCCTGAGGAGAGAGGAGGAGAAGGGAAGGAACCCCCGGAGGAGAGAGGAGGAGAAGGGAGGGAACCCCGGAGGAGAGAGGAAGAGAAGGGAGGGAACCCCCGGAGGAGAGAGGAGGAGAAGGGAGGGAACCCCCTGAGGAGAGAGGAGGAGAAGGGAGGGAACCCCCGGAGGAGAGAGGAGGAGAAGGAAGGGAACCCCCTGAGGAGAGAGGAGGAGAAGGGAGGGAACCCCCGGAGGAGAGAGGAGGATGAGGGAGGGAACCCCCTGAGGAGAGAGGAGGAGGAGGGAGGAACCCCCGGAGGAGAGAGGAGGGAACCCCGGAGGAGAGAGGAGGAGAAGGGAGGGAACCCCCTGAGGAGAGTGGAGGGAACCCCGGAGGAGAAGGGAAGGAACCCCGGAGGAGAGGAGGAGAAGGGAGGGAACCCCCTGAGGAGAGTGGAGGGAACCCCGGAGGAGAAGGGAAGGAACCCCGGAGGAGAGGAGGAGGAGAAGGGAGGGAACCCCCTGAGGAGAGAGGAGGAGAAGGGAGGGAACCCCGGAAGAGAGAGGAGGAGAAGGGAAGGAACCCCGGAGGAGAGCAGGAGAAGGGAGGGAACCCCCTGAGGAGAGTGGAGGGAACCCCAGGGGAGAAGGGAAGGAACCCCGGAGGAGAGGAGGAGGAGAAGGGAGGGAACCCCCTGAGGAGAGGGGAGGAGAAGAGAGGGAACCCCGGAGAAGAGAGGAGGAGAAGGGAGGGAACCCCCTGAGGAGAGTGGAGGAGGAGGGAGGGAACCCCCTGAGGAGGAGAGAGGAAGAGAAGGGAGGGAACCCCCGGAGGAGAGAGGAGAAGGGAGGGAGCCCCGGAGGAGAGAGGAGGAGAAGGGAGGGAACCCCCTGAGGAGAGGGGAGGAGAAGAGAGGGAACCCCGGAGAAGAGAGGAGGAGAAGGGAGGGAACCCCCTGAGGAGAGTGGAGGAGGAGGGAGGGAACCCCCTGAGGAGGAGAGAGGAAGAGAAGGGAGGGAACCCCCTGAGGAGAGAGGAGAAGGGAAGGAACCCCGGAGGAGAGAGGAGGAGAAGGGAGGGAACCCCGGAGGAGAGAGGAGGAGAAGGGAGGGAACCCCGGAGGAGAGAGGAGGAGGAGGGAGGGAACCCCGGAGGAGAGAGGAGGAGGAGGGAGGGAACCCCGGAGGAGAGAGGAGAGAGGAGGAGGGGGGAGGGAACCCCGGAGGAGAGAGGAGGAGGAGGGAGGAAACCCCGGAGGAGAGAGGAGGAGGAGGGAGGAAACCCCGGAGGAGAGAGGAGGAGGGGGGAGGGAACCCCGGAGGAGAGAGGAGGAGGGGGGAGGGAACCCCCAGAGGAGAGAGGAGGAGGAGGGAGGAAACCCCGGAGGAGAGAGGAGGAGGGAGGGAACCCCCAGAGGAGGAGAGCGGAGGGAACCCTGGGCACTGATTGGGGGGAGGGGATTTTGCTCTCGGACGCACTGATTGGGGGAGGGGATTTTGCTCTCGGACGCACTGATTGGGGGGAGGGGATTCTGCTAGCCGTACGCACTGATTGGGGGAGGGGATTCTGCTCCCGGACGCACTGATTGGGGGAGGGGATTCTGCTCCTGGACGCACTGATTGGGGGAGGGGATTTTGCTCTCGGACGCACTGATTGGGGGAGGGGATTTTGCTCCCGGACGCACTGATTGGGGGGAGGGGATTTTGCTCCCGGACGCACTGATTGGGGGAGGGGATTCTGCTCTCGGACGCACTGATTGGGGGGAGGGGATTCTGCTCTCGGACGCACTGATTTGGGGGGAGGGGATTTTGCTCCCGGACGCACTGATTGGGGGGAGGGGTTTTTGCTCCCGGACGCACTGATTGGGGGGAGGGGATTTTGCTCCCGGACGCACTGATTGGGGGGAGGGGTTTTTGCTCCCGGACGCACTGATTGGGGGAGGGGATTTTGCTCCCGGACGCACTGATTGGGGGGAGGGGATTTTGCTCCCGGACGCACTGATTGGGGGAGGGGATTTTGCTCCCGGACGCACTGATTGGGGGGAGGGGATTTTGCTCCCGGATGCACTGATTGGGGGGAGGGGATTCTGCTCTCGGACGCACTGATTGGGGGGAGGGGATTCTGCTCTCGGACGCACTGATTGGGGGGAGGGGATTTTGCTAGCCGTACGCACTGATTGGGGGGAGGGGATTCTGCTCTCGGACGCACTGATTGGAGGGAGGGGGTTCTGCCAGGAGGTGTTTAGTAGAGATGGGTAAGCTCCGCCCTCTCTTGGACTGGGAGGAGTTGGGACCTCAGTGGCTGATCGAGATGAAGATGAATTTCTCCGCAGTGCTCAGAGCTACAGAGATGAGTGACGGTGACTTCTAATATGTTCCTTCATAATAGGTGAATATCTTAGCTTGGGAGAGGGGTCACCCTAATAATAGAACCCCAAACTATCCACCACCCCTCCCCCTACAAGGATCCCCCCATATTGGACAGCGGGGGGGGGGTAGCTGGTCAAATTTTTAGCCTCCCAGATCTGGGCACAAGGTGGGGGAGGGGTGGGGTGAGTGGGTGAGAGGGGTTGGGGGAAGGAGGAGGAGTGGTGGAGGGAGGAGTTGGGTGGAAATGGGGGAGTGGTGGGGGGGCTGGGAGGAGTGAGGTGGAAGTGGGGGGGTTGGGAGAGGTGCGGGGGTGAGGGGTTGGGTGGAAGTGGGGGGGGGTGAGGGAGGGGTTGGGAGGAGAAGTGGAGGAGGGGTTTGGTGAGGTGGGGAAGGGGTTGGGAGGAGTGGAAGGAGGGGTTGGGTGGAAGTGAGGGAGGGGTTGGGGGAGGAGCTGGGTGGAAGTGGGGGGGGTGAGGTTGGGAGTGGGGGAGGGGTTGGGAGAAGGAGTTAGGTGGAAGCGGGGGAGGGGTTGGGTGGAAGTGGGGGAGGGGTTGGGAGGAGGAGTTGGGTGGAAGTGGGGGGGTGAGGGGGTGGGGTTGGGAGGAGGAGTTAGGTGGAAGTGGGGGAGGGGTTGGGTGGAAGTGGGGGAGGGGTTGGGGGGAGGGGTTGGGTGGAAGTGGGGGAGGGGTTGGGTGGAAGTGGGGGGGGTGAGGGAGGGGTTGGGAGGAGGAGTTAGGTGGAAGTGGGGGAGGGGTTGGGTGGAAGTGGGGGAGGGGTTGGGAGGAGGAGTTAGGTGGAAGTGGGGGAGGGGTTGGGTGGAAGTGGGGGATGGGTTGGGGGGAGGGGTTGGGTGGAAGTGGGGGAGGGGTTGGGTGGAAGTGGGGGATGGGTTGGGGGGAGGGGTTGGGTGGAAGTGGGGGAGGGGTTGGGTGGAAGTGGGGGAGGGGTTGGGAGGAGGAGTTAGGTGGAAGTGGGGGAGGAGTTGGGAGTGGGGGAGGGGTTGGAGGGTCTGATCAGGTTTGTTTTTTCCTCTATGGATGGGATCAGCTGACTTCCGGGGTCACGTGGGGTGTCAGGATGGATGACACACCGGAAGTGACTGGTTGCCTAGTAACCAAACATGACCCCCTGAGTCCTTTTCGCACAGATCTCCCCCCTCCCCCTCAGCACGCTGGGATTTGTAGTAGCACACAGAGGACCCGCCCACATCACACACCGCCATCCTACAGGCTCCTCTCCCGCTCTTACCGCCGGAAGTAGAAAGGAACGGCACTTCCGCCAACGTCATCAACACCCGCGGGCTGTGATTGGATAGGGAGACGCGGGGGAGGGGAAAAAACTGACAGGAGGAGATAGCGCAGAGGGGGCGGGAGGAAAGGTGATTGGATGAGAACTGCCTATGAGGGGCGGGGCCCGGTGTTGATGGACAGGAGGGGGAGGAGTGTGAGATGTGAGGAGATAATATAGAAGGATGAGAGGAAGTGACAATCATGTATACAGAGGATCGTATACAATGTATCGGATGTATATATATATATATAATATTCATTGTGTCATCAGATATAAAATGTTCAAAAAAACAAAACCATCTCAAACATCGAAGAAACATTCGTCTGTGGTGAATAGAATGGGGCCGCGCCCGCGTGTCGTCCTCACCGCCTCTTCTCACCTACCAAAGGGGCAACAAGACTTCATAATACCCCTCCCCACCCCCACGACACTCCTCTCCAACATGGAACAATCATTTATTTTACTCAGAACCCCCAAATATTATATATATTGTTTTAGCAGAGACCCTGGGGAATAAAATGACGGTCTTGGAATATTTTACCTCGCATGATATTTAGGCTGCGATTTTTCAAACGTTTTTTTTTGGAAAATAAAGTTTCATGAATTAAAAAAAAATAAAACAGTGAAGTTAGCCCAATTTTTTGTATAATATAAAAGACGATGTTATGCCGAATAAATAGATACCAAACATGTCACACTTTACAATTGTGAACACTCGGAGAACGGCACCAAACTTCAGTCCTTAGTGTGGATGTAAAACCGCTCTGATCATTTCTAGAGGACTTCCATAGTGCTGATCTCTAAGGACACGCCTCCCGCATGTATCTTCAAGGATAGACACGCCTCCCGCATGTATCTATAAGGATAGACACGCCTCCCGCATGTATCTCCAAGGACACGCCTCCCGCATGTGTCTATAAGGATAGACACGCCTCCCGCATGTATCTCTAAGGATAGACAGGCCTCCCGCATGTATATATAAGGATAGACACGCCTCCCGCATGTGTCTCTAAGGACACGCCTCCCGCATGTGTCTCTAAGGACACGCCTCCCGCATGTGTCTCCAAGGATAGACACGCCTCCCGCATGTGTCTCTAAGGACACGCCTCCCGCATGTGTCTCCAAGGATAGACACGCCTCCCGCATGTATCTCCAAGGATAGACACGCCTCCTGCATGTATTTATAAGAATAGACACGCCTCCCACATGTATCTATAAGGATAGACACGCCTCCCACATGTATCTCCAAGGATAGACACGCCTCCTGCATGTATTTATAAGAATAGACACGCCTCCCACATGTATCTATAAGGATAGACACGCCTCCCACATGTATCTCCAAGGATAGACACGCCTCCCACATGTATCTCCAAGGATAGACACGCCTCTTGCATGTATCTCTAAGGATAGACACGCCTCCCGCATGTGTCTCTAAGGATAGACACGCCTCCCACATGTGTCTCTAAGGATAGACACGCCTCCCACATGTGTCTCTAAGGATAGACACGCCTCCCGCATGTATCTCTAAGGATAGACACGCCTCCCACATGTATCTCCAAGGATAGACACGCCTCCTGCATGTATTTATAAGAATAGACACGCCTCCCACATGTATCTATAAGGATAGACACGCCTCCCACATGTATCTCCAAGGATAGACACGCCTCTTGCATGTATCTCTAAGGATAGACACGCCTCCCGCATGTGTCTCTAAGGATAGACACGCCTCCCACATGTGTCTCTAAGGATAGACACGCCTCCCACATGTGTCTCTAAGGATAGACACGCCTCCCGCATGTATCTCTAAGGATAGACACGCCTCCCACATGTGTCTCCAAGGATAGACACGCCTCTTGCATGTATCTCTAAGGATAGACACGCCTCCCGCATGTGTCTCTAAGGATAGACACGCCTCCCGCATGTATCTATAAGGATAGACACGCCTCCCACATGTATCTCCAAGGATAGACACGCCTCCCACATGTATCTATAAGAATAGACACGCCTCCCACATGTATCTCTAAGGACACGCCTCCCGCATGTATCTCCAAGGATAGACACGCCTCCTGCATGTATATATAAGGATAGACACGCCTCCCGCATGTATCTCTAAGGATAGACACGCCTCCCGCATGTGTCTCTAAGGAAAGAAACGCCTCCTGTATGTATCTATAAGGATAGACACGCCTCCCGCATGTGTCTCTAAGGAAAGAAACGCCTCCTGTATGTATCTATAAGGATAGACACGCCTCCCGCATGTGTCTCTAAGGATAGACACGCCTCCCGCATGTGTCTCTAAGGATAGACACGCCTCCCGCATGTGTCTCTAAGGATAGACACGCCTCCCGCATGTGTCTCCAAGGATAGACACGCCTCCCGCATGTATCTCCAAGGATAGACACGCCTCCCGCATGTATCTCTAAGGATACACACGCCTCCCGCATGTATCTATAAGGATAGACACGCCTCCCGCATGTATCTATAAGGATAGACACGCCTCCCGCATGTATCTATAAGGATAGACACGCCTCCTGCATGTATCTCTAAGGATAGACATGCCTCCCGCATGTATCTCCAAGGATAGACACGCCTCCCGCATGTGTCTCCAAGGATAGACACGCCTCCCGCATGTATCTATAAGGATAGACACGCCTCCCACATGTGTCTCCAAGGATAGACACGCCTCCCGCATGTGTCTCCAAGGATAGACACGCCTCCTGCATGTATCTCTAAGGATAGACACGCCTCCTGCATGTGTCTATAAGGATAGACACGCCTCCCGCATGTATCTCTAAGGATAGACACGCCTCCTGCATGTATCTCTAAGGATAGACACGCCTCCTGCATGTATCTCTAAGGATAGACACGCCTC
This sequence comes from Lithobates clamitans, assembly GCA_037952925.1. Classification (NCBI taxonomy): domain Eukaryota; kingdom Metazoa; phylum Chordata; class Amphibia; order Anura; family Ranidae; genus Lithobates; species Lithobates clamitans. The sequence goes on from JBBGZY010002858.1 coordinate 138,390, forward strand.
CCGCATGTATCTCTAAGGATAGACACGCCTTCTGCATGTGTCTCCAAGGACAGACACGCCTCCCGCATGTATCTCTAAGGATAGACACGCCTCCCGCATGTGTCTCCAAGGACAGACACGCCTCCCGCATGTATCTATAAGGATAGACACGCCTCCCGCATGTGTCTCTAAGGATAGACACCCCTCCCGCATGTGTCTCCAAGGATAGACACGCCTCCCGCATGTGTCTCTAAGGATAGACACGCCTCCCGCATGTGTCTCTAAGGATAGACACGCCTCCCGCATGTGTCTCTAAGGATAGACACGCCTCCCGCATAGGTCTCTAAGGATAGACACACCTCCCGCATGTGTCTCTAAGGATAGACACGCCTCCCACATGTATCTATAAGAATAGACACGCCTCCCACATGTATCTCCAAGGATAGACACGCCTCCCGCATGTGTCTCTAAGGACACGCCTCCCGCATGTATCTCCAAGGATAGACACGCCTCCTGCATGTATATATAAGGATAGACACGCCTCCTGCATGTATCTATAAGGATAGACACGCCTCCCGCATGTGTCTCCAAGGACAGACACGCCTCCCGCATGTATCTCCAAGGACAGACACGCCTCCCGCATGTATCTATAAGGATAGACACGCCTCCCGCATGTATCTCCAAGGATAGACACGCCTCCTGCATGTATATATAAGGATAGACACGCCTCCTGCATGTATCTATAAGGATAGACACGCCTCCCGCATGTGTCTCCAAGGACAGACACGCCTCCCGCATGTATCTCCAAGGACAGACACGCCTCCCGCATGTATCTATAAGGATAGACACGCCTCCTGCATGTATCTCTAAGGATAGACACGCCTCCTGCATGTATCTCTAAGGATAGACACGCCTCCTGTATGTATCTCTAAGGATAGACACGCCTCCTGTATGTATCTATAAGAATAGACACTCCTCCTGCATGTATCTCTAAGGATAGACACGCCTCCTGTATGTATCTATAAGGATAGACACGCCTTCTGTATGTATCTATAAGGATAGACACGCCTTCTGTATGTATATATAAGGATAGACACGCCTCCCGCATGTGTCTCTAAGGATAGACACGCCTCCCGCATGTGTCTCTAAGGATAGACACGCCTCCCGCATGTATCTCTAAGGATAGACACGCCTCCCGCATGTGTCTCTAAGGATAGACACGCCTCCCGTATGTATCTATAAGAATAGACACGCCTCCCGCATGTATCTCTAAGGATAGACACGCCTCCCGCATGTGTCTCTAAGGATAGACACGCCTCCCGCATGTGTCTCTAAGGATAGACACGCCTCCCGCATGTGTCTCCAAGGATAGACACGCCTCCCGCATGTGTCTCCAAGGATAGACACGCCTCCCGCATGTATCTCCAAGGATAGACACGCCTCCCGCATGTATCTCTAAGGATACACACGCCTCCCGCATGTATCTATAAGGATAGACACGCCTCCCGCATGTATCTATAAGGATAGACACGCCTCCCGCATGTATCTATAAGGATAGACACGCCTCCTGCATGTATCTCTAAGGATAGACACGCCTCCCGCATGTATCTCCAAGGATAGACACGCCTCCCGCATGTGTCTCCAAGGATAGACACGCCTCCCGCATGTATCTATAAGGATAGACACGCCTCCCACATGTGTCTCCAAGGATAGACACGCCTCCCGCATGTATCTCTAAGGATAGACACGCCTCCCGCATGTATCTCCAAGGATAGACACGCCTCCCGCATGTGTCTCCAAGGATAGACACGCCTCCCGCATGTATCTATAAGGATAGACACGCCTCCCACATGTGTCTCCAAGGACAGACACGCCTCCCGCATGTATCTATAAGGATAGACACGCCTCCCGCATGTGTCTCTAAGGATAGACACCCCTCCCGCATGTGTCTCTAAGGATAGACACGCCTCCCGCATGTGTCTCTAAGGATAGACACGCCTCCCGCATGTGTCTCTAAGGATAGACACGCCTCCCGCATGTATCTATAAGGATAGACACGCCTCCCGCATGTGTCTCCAAGGACAGACACGCCTCCCGCATGTATCTCCAAGGACAGACACGCCTCCCGCATGTATCTATAAGGATAGACACGCCTCCTGCATGTATCTCTAAGGATAGACACGCCTCCTGCATGTATCTCTAAGGATAGACACGCCTCCTGTATGTATCTATAAGAATAGACACGCCTCCTGCATGTATCTCTAAGGATAGACACGCCTCCTGTATGTATCTCTAAGGATAGACACGCCTCCTGTATGTATCTATAAGAATAGACACTCCTCCTGCATGTATCTATAAGGATAGACACGCCTCCTGCATGTATCTCTAAGGATAGACACGCCTCCTGTATGTATCTATAAGAATAGACACGCCTCCTTCATGTATCTCTAAGGATAGACACGCCTCCTGCATGTATCTCTAAGGATAGACACGCCTCCTGTATGTATCTATAAGGATAGACACGCCTCCTGCATGTATCTATAAGGATAGACACGCCTCCTGTATGTATCTATAAGAATAGACACGCCTCCCGCATGTATCTCTAAGGAAAGACACGCCTTCTGCATGTATCTCTAAGGATAGACACGTCTCCTGCATGTATCTCTAAGGATAGACACGCCTTCTGCATGTGTCCTCACTTGTCTAATATCTCCCCTTTACCTGTTTGGAGCCCCGCAATACTCTGGATTCTGTGGGCGGGTCTGTTGCCTGGAGCTCAATGGGTGGAGTCGTGATGTCAGCAGACTCCCCGCCCACCTCTACACTCCCCTTGGCCGGCCATCCATATTTCTTACACTGAACTTCTGCTGGTCTTGTGGATTATGCCCCATCATCACCAACATCCAGTCAAAACCCAGGAAAGTCACCACATGACTTCAGCATGTCCAATCATACTGAGGTGTGGAGCAGCCAATCCTGGGAGAGCTGGAGAAGAAAGGAGGAGGGGATGTGAAGTACACAGAATGTCTCTCTCACCTCCTGCATGAGATAAGGCAATCACCCGTCATTCACAGCAAGGGGGGTGAATGGACTCCGATCTCTCTGCGTCTGTTTTTATCTCACTTAAAAAAGATCAGAGGATTCCTCAGAGCTGGATTATCTCTTCGTGGCAAGTCGGGGCACAGATGACATGACATCCTATACTGTAACAGATATGAGCCTTCATTAAAAAAAAAAGATTTTTGGGTTTATATCCACTCTAAAAATCTCCATAGTAAAATAATGTAAAAATGTTTACAGGTTACATGTTCAGAGTCACAGAGAAGGTCTTTTGTAGAATTATCGCTCCAACAATACCGCACATGTGGTTTGAAAGTTGTTTTCATATGTGGGTGTGAATTATGTATACATTCACTTCTGTAAGCGGGGACGGAGCACTTTTTATTGTTTATTTTACTTTTATTTTCCTATTTTGACACTTTCTTTTTATATTTTTTTTTTATCACCTTTATTCCTATTACAAGGAATGTAAACATCCCATGTAACAGGAATTCGGCGGAACAGGTCCTCTTTGCAGTGAGATCTGAGGGGTCTATATGTCCTCACATCTCTCCTCCAGGCTGGGAAGCCTGAAATTAAAAAAAAAAGATCTTGGCTTCCCAGCCGAGGTGGTGGCACTTTTTGAAATGCAGAGGCCGGCTGTGATGTCATAACATCCCCCCCTGGCCTCTGGGAGGTCATAGAGACTTCCGGGGACCATCTGACCCGCAGTATTCTCTATCACAAACTTCCGGCACCAGCAGATTCCTTCTTCGGGCGAGCCGATTGCATGGGTGAGCCGGTAGAAGCACCGGAGGGCCGCGGGGGAGGGGGGCGTCTCCTCCCGCCGCCTGTAAGAACAATCAAGCGGCTGAACAGCCACTATCATTTGTTCTTATGGTGAAGAGAATCTGAAAAAAAAAATTCTATCTGAATGATGCCTGTAACTGCACCCGTCATTCACATATCACCAATGAAAGTCCGTGACGTCACATGACGTCACCCCAGGGAGAATACAATCATGTGATAGAAAGCCGACACACAGAAAATCAAACTCTTTATTTGGATTTGTTCTACTGACAAGAACATTTTTATTCTACAATTTCTACATTCTGAGACAGACGGGGTCCTGCCGTCCAGAGCTGATATTTCTATACTGGACGCTGGGAGTCTATATGACCCCCCCCCCCCCCCCCGGTTCCCACCATCAGGACCACAGAATACGTCTGTCACTCCCTCCTCCTCATCTACAGCCGTCTTTATCTGTAAAGAAACACAAATCTAGCCGATGGATTGGGGGTTCCATATCAATGCAACAGAATCTGAGGGGAGCCCGCTGCGCCTGTTGCCAAGAAGAAGCCAGCGGGTGAGTCAGTCCTCTCCTTACATACCAGTGTTAGGGGCTCTGTCCCTTCAAAGGAAAGAAATAACGTCCGGAGAATAATAGAAACAAAGCCGATTCTCTGAGGAGTCCAAGCTGGAAGGTGGCCGAGGTCTGGGACATGGTGTTGTAGATGAAGGTGTTATCAGAGCTGGAAGGTGGCCGAGGTCTGGGACATGGTGTTGTAGATGAGGGCGTTATCAGAGCTGGAAGGTGGCCGATGTCTGGGACATGGCGTTGTAGATGAAGGTGTTATCAGAGCTGGAAGGTGGCCGAGGTCTGGGACATGGCGTTGTAGATGAAGGTAGCTGAGGTCTGGGACATGGCGCTGTAGATGAAGGTGTTATCAGAGCTGGAAGGTGGCTGAGGTCTGGGACATGGCGCTGTAGATGAAGGTGTTATCAGAGCTGGAAGGTGGCCGATGTCTGGGACGTGGCGTTGTAGATGAAGGTGTTATCAGAGCTGGAAGGTGGCCGATGTCTGGGACGTGGCGTTGTAGATGAAGGTGTTATCAGAGCTGGAAGGTGGCCGATGTCTGGGACATGGTGTTGTAGATGAGGGCGTTATCAGAGCTGGAAGGTGGCCGATGTCTGGGACATGGCGTTGTAGATGAAGGTGTTATCAGAGCTGGAAGGTGGCCGAGGTCTGGGACATGGCGTTGTAGATGAAGGTGTTATCAGAGCTGGAAGGTGGCCGAGGTCTGGGACATGGTGTTGTAGATGAAGGTAGCTGAGGTCTGGGACATGGCGCTGTAGATGAAGGTGTTATCAGAGCTGGAAGGTGGCTGAGGTCTGGGACATGGCGCTGTAGATGAAGGTGTTATCAGAGCTGGAAGGTGGCCGATGTCTGGGACATGGCGTTGTAGATGAAGGTGGCCGAGGTCTGGGACATGGCGTTGTAGATGAAGGTGGCTGAGGTCTGGGACATGGCGTTGTAGATGAAGGTGGCTGAGGTCTGGGACATGGCGCTGTAGATGAAGGTGTTATCAAAGCTGGAAGGTGGCCGAGGTCTGGGACATGGCGTTGTAGATGAAGGTAGCTGAGGTCTGGGACATGGCGCTGTAGATGAAGGTGTTATCAGAGCTGGAAGGTGGCCAAGGTCTGGGACATGGCGTTGTAGATGAAGGAGGCCGAGGTCTGGGACATGGCGTTGTAGATGAAGGTGTTATCAGAACTGGAAGGTGGCGGATGTCTGGGACATGGCGTTGTAGATGAGGGTGGCCGAGGTCTGGGACGTGGCGTTGTAGATGAAGGTGTTATCAGAGCTGGAAGGTGGCCGAGGTCTGGGACATGGCGTTGTAGATGAAGGCGTTATCAGAGCTGGAAGGTGGCCGAGGTCTGGGACATGGCGTTGTAGATGAAGGTAGCTGAGGTCTGGGACGTGGCGCTGTAGATGAAGGTGGCCGAGGTCTGGGACGTGGCGTTGTAGATGAAGGTGTTATCAGAGCTGGAAGGTGGCCGAGGTCTGGGACATGGCGTTGTAGATGAGGGTGTTATCAGAGCTGGAAGGTGGCCGAGGTCTGGGACATGGCGTTGTAGATGAAGGAGGCCGAGGTCTGGGACATGGCGTTGTAGATGAAGGTGTTATCAGAGCTGGAAGGTGGCCGATGTCTGGGACATGGCATTGTAGATGAAGGTGTTATCAGAGCTGGAAGGTGGCCGAGGTCTGGGACATGGTGTTGTAGATGAAGGTGGCCGAGGTCTGGGACGTGGCGCTGTAGATGAAGGTGTTATCAGAGCTGGAAGGTGGCCGAGGTCTGGGACATGGTGTTGTAGATGAAGGTGGCCGAGGTCTGGGACGTGGCACTGTAGATGAAGGTGTTATCAGAGCTGGAAGGTGGCCGAGGTCTGGGACATGGCGTTGTAGATGAAGGTGTTATCAGAGCTGGAAGGTGGCCGAGGTCTGGGACATGGTGTTGTAGATGAAGGAGGCTGAGGTCTGGGACATGGCGTTGTAGATGAAGGTGTTATCAGAGCTGGAAGGTAGCTGAGGTCTGGGACATGGCGTTGTAGATGAAGGTGTTATCAGAGCTGGAAGGTGGCCGAGGTCTGGGACATGGTGTTGTAGATGAAGGTGGCCGAGGTCTGGGACGTGGCACTGTAGATGAAGGTGTTATCAGAGCTGGAAGGTGGCCGAGGTCTGGGACATGGCGTTGTAGATGAAGGTGTTATCAGAGCTGGAAGGTGGCCGAGGTCTGGGACATGGTGTTGTAGATGAAGGAGGCTGAGGTCTGGGACATGGCGTTGTAGATGAAGGTGTTATCAGAGCTGGAAGGTAGCTGAGGTCTGGGACATGGCGTTGTAGATGAAGGTGTTATCAGAGCTGGAAGGTGGCCGAGGTCTGGGACATGGCGTTGTAGATGAAGGTGTTATCAGAGCTGGAAGGTGGCCGAGGTCTGGGACATGGTGTTGTAGATGAAGGTGGCCGAGGTCTGGGACGTGGCGCTGTAGATGAAGGTGTTATCAGAGCTGGAAGGTGGCCGAGGTCTGGGACATGGTGTTGTAGATGAAGGTGGCCGAGGTCTGGGACGTGGCACTGTAGATGAAGGTGTTATCAGAGCTGGAAGGTGGCCGAGGTCTGGGACATGGCGTTGTAGATGAAGGTGTTATCAGAGCTGGAAGGTGGCCGAGGTCTGGGACATGGTGTTGTAGATGAAGGAGGCTGAGGTCTGGGACATGGCGTTGTAGATGAAGGTGTTATCAGAGCTGGAAGGCAGCTGAGGTCTGGGACATGGCGTTGTAGATGAAGGTGTTATCAGAGCTGGAAGGTGGCCGATGTCTGGGACATGGCGTTGTAGATGAAGGTGTTATTAAATATCACAAACTGCTTTGTAATGATCTTTATGGCTTCCTGTGCAGCAGCTCCTGAAAAACAGAAATGGAAGGTTATTAATGTGAACAATAAACATCCAGCAGGTGATTTTAGGTGGATGGAAATTACGATGTGAGTGACGAATGGCGTCCAGTAAACCCAGAAGAGGTGCTGAAGCCCAGATGAACCTTCGGGGTAAATGAGCCGAATACATTCCATGTCCATCAAACAAAAGATGTGCGAAGTCTAAAGTTTGTTTTCTTTAAAAACCAGCCTGAATAGAGAAGCCAGTCCCCTGCCAGCAGCTGTAAAGAGGGGCCCCTGCTCTCTGTGAGGAACCAGTGACATCTCTGTAGAGGTCTGACACACCCCCTGCCAAGATCTCCAATTTGCTGGTTGTAGAGCTCTAGGTTTGACTCAGTAGGGGGCATGTTGGACCTCTGCATGGATACCACTGCTTCTCAGCAGACAGCAAGGGCCCCAATCTAAAACTGCTAGCAGGGATCAGACTTTTCTACTCAGGCTGTAACTGCTTAACCCCTTCAATAGAAGAATAGACGATACATTGTCATACTAGAGGAGAAGATACATCGTCACACTAGAGGAGAAGATACATCGTCATACTAGAGGAGAAGATATATGGTCATACTAGAGGAGAAGATACATCGTCATACTAGAGGAGAAGATACATCGCCACACTAGAGGAGAAGATACATGGTCATACTAGAGGAGAAGATACATCGTCACACTAGAGGAGAAGATACATCGTTATACTAGAGGAGAAGATACATCGTTATACTAGAGGAGAAGATACATCGTTATACTAGAGGAGAAGATACATCGTCACACTAGAGGAGAAGATACATGGTCACACTAGAGGAGAAGATACATTGTCATACTAGAGGAGAAGATACATCGTCACACTAGAGGAGAAGATACATGGTCACACTAGAGGAGAAGATACATTGTCATACTAGAGGAGAAGATACATGGTCATACTAGAGGAGAAGATACATGGTCATACTAGAGGAGAAGATACATCGTCATACTAGAGGAGAAGATACATCGTTATACTAGAGGAGAAGATACATCGTCACACTAGAGGAGAAGATACATCGTCACACTAGAGGAGAAGATACATCGTCATACTAGAGGAGAAGATACATGGTCATACTAGAGGAGAAGATACATCGTCATACTAGAGGAGAAGATACATCGTTATACTAGAGGAGAAGATACATCGTCACACTAGAGGAGAAGATACATCGTCACACTAGAGGAGAAGATACATGGTCATACTAGAGGAGAAGATACATGGTCATACTAGAGGAGAAGATACATGGTCATACTAGAGGAGACGATACATGGTTATACTAGAGGAGAAGATACATTGTCACACTAGAGGAGAAGATACATCGTTATACTAGAGGAGAAGATACATTGTCACACTAGAGGAGAAGATACATTGTCACACTAGAGGAGAAGATACATGGTCATACTAGAGGAGAAGATACATCGTCATACTAGAGGAGACGATACATTGTTATACTAGATTAGAAAAAGCTGCATTGGGGGAGATTTACTAAAACTGCAAAATCTGGTGCAGCTGTGCATGGTGGCCAATCAGCTTCTAACTTCAGCTTGTTCAGTGAAGCTTTGACAATAAAACCTGGAATCTGATTGGCTCCCATGGACGGCTGCACCAGATTCTGTGCTCCAGTTACCCTCCCCCCATAGTGTGACTATAGCATGCCGGGTGTGTCAGTAACACAGGAGAGGTTTATGATGAACGTCTTGTTATCAGACAGATGAGAGATTTACCTCCTAAGAAGGAAGCGATGGTGTGCGGCTCGGCCGCTCCGTACCGGCAGCTGGAAAAGAAGAAATGTCCGCAGTTAGTGCAGCAGAGAACGGCAAAGAGTCTGACCTACTTCCCGCCAGATACTCGTCCATCTCATCACTCCCAGAGCACTGGGGGGAGGGGGGGGGGCTCAGCCCTCGGGGGTCAGATATATATATATATAGTCTGTGCACTCCCATAGTCTGCTCTCTGCTCATTCTACTGAGGAATGAATGATTAGCAGCGTTATCAGAAAGACGGGCCGCAGTCCGGGGTGAAAAGTCTGCATGAGGGCGGAGCATACTATGCAATAAGAATGTATACGGCGTATATACCTTTCCATGTCATCATTCTAAACACAAACTATACCAGAGATTATCAAGATAACATGAAAACTTATTGCTGCTTATGTTCCCTTCATGTGTTATGTATGTCTGGGCTATATATATATATATATATATATATATATATATATATAAAAAGATAAAAACATTTACAGTACATCTCTGCAATAAATTTATATTTTTTGTCTCTTTACAAATGAAGAAAATACAAAAAAATGTCCGTTAATCTGACAGAAATCCAGGGAGCTTCCTGCCTGCCTGACAACTCTGCCTCTGCTTGAATGAAATCCTGAGCCGTGTTGTCAGCTCTGCCTGAGCTTTCCTCTGCTGGCTTGGAGATCAGCATCCGCCTATTCTAATTAATTCTCTGTATTTGCAGTTTGTAAAGAGATAATGAGGACCTGCTGAATCACTGCGTATTTGATGGCGGCACAGTGGGTACCAGGCGCGTCACGGTTTTCAGTGGTGGCACAGTGGGTACCGGGTGTGTCACAGTGTTTGATGATGGCACAGTGGGTACCGGGTGTGTCACGGTTTTCAGTGGTGGCACAGCGGGTACCGGGTGTGTCACAGTGTTTGATGATGGCACAGCGGTTACCAGGTGTGTCACAGTGTTTGATGATGGCACAGTGGGTACCAGGTGTGTCACAGTGTTTGATGATGGCACAGTGGGTACCGGGCGTGTCACAGTGTTTGATGATGGCACAGTGGGTACCAGGTGTGTCACAGTGTTTGATGATGGCACAGTGGGTACCAGGTGTGTCACAGTGTTTGATGATGGCACAGTGGGTACCGGGCATGTCACGGTTTTCGGTGGTGGCACAGTGGGTACCGGGCGTGTCACAGTGTTTGATGGCACAGTGGGTACCGGGCTTGTCACGGTGTTTGATGATGGCACAGCGGGTACCGAGCATGTCACTGTATTTGATGATAGCACAGCGGGTACCGGGCATGTCACGGTTTTCAGTGGTGGCACAGCAGGTACCAGGTGTGTCACAGTGTTTGATGGTGGCACAGCAGGTACTGGGTGTGTCACAGTGTTTGATGATGGCACAGCAGGTACCGGGTGTGTCACAGTGTTTAATGGTGGCACATCAGGTACCGGGCGTGTCACAATGTTTGATGATGGCACAGCAGGTACCGGGCATGTCACAGTCTTTGATGATGGCACAGCGGGTCCTGGGCGTGTCACTGTGTGTTTGATGGTGGCACAGCAGGTACTGGGCGTGTCACTGTGTATTGATGGTGGCACAGCAGGTACTGGGCGTGTCACTGTGTGTTTGATGGTGGCACAGCAGGGACCGGGCGTGTCACTGTGTGTTTGATGGTGGCACAGCAGGTACTGGGCGTGTCACTGTGTGTTTGATGGTGGCACAGCAGGTACTGGGCGTGTCACTGTGTGTTTGATGGTGGCACAGCAGGTACTGGGCGTGTCACTGTGTGTTTGATGGTGGCACAGCAGGTACCGGGCGTGTCACTGTGTGTTTGATGATGGCACAGCAGGTACCGGGCGTGTCTCAGTGTTTAATGATGGCACAGCAGGTACCGGGCGTGTCACTGTGTGTTTGATGATGGCACAGCAGGTACCGGGCGTGTCACTGTGTGTTTGATGATGGCACAGCAGGTACCGGGCGTGTCTCAGTGTTTGATGATGGCACAGCAGGTACCGAGTGTGTCTCAGTGTTTGATGGTGGCACAGCAGGTACCGGGCGTGTCACTGTGTTTGATGATGGCACAGCAGGTACTGGGCGTGTCACAGTGTTTGATGATGGCACAGCAGGTCCTGGGCGTGTCACTGTGTGTTTGATGATGGCACAGCAGGTACCGAGTGTGTCTCAGTGTTTGATGATGGCACAGCAGGTACTGGGCGTGTCACAGTGTTTGATGATGGCACAGCAGGTACTGGGCGTGTCACAGTGTTTGATGATGGCACAGCAGGTACCGGGCATGTCACTGTGGGTTTAATGATGATGGCACAGCAGGTACCGGGCGTGTCACAGTGTTTGATGATGGCACAGCAGGTACTGGGCGTGTCACAGTGTTTGATGATGGCACAGCAGGTACCGGGCGTGTCACTGTGTGTTTGATGGTGGCACAGCAGGAACCGGGCGTGTCACTGTGTGCTTGATAATGACACAGCAGGGACCGGGCGTGTCACTGTGTGTTTGATGATGGCACAGCAGGTACTGGGCGTGTCACTGTGTGTTTGATGGTGGCACAGCAGGTACCGGGCGTGTCACTGTGTGTTTGATGATGGCACAGCAGGTACTGGGCGTGTCACTGTGTGTTTGATGATGGCACAGCAGGTACCGGGTGTGTCACAGTGTTTGATGATGGCACAGCAGGTACCGGGCGTGTCTCAGTGTTTGATGATGGCACAGCAGGTACCGGGTGTGTCACAGTGTTTGATGATGGCACAGCAGGTACCGGGCGTGTCAGAGTGTTTGATGATGGCACAGCAGGTACCGGGCGTGTCACAGTGTTTGATGATGGCACAGCAGGTACTGGGCGTGTCACAGTGTTTGATGATGGCACAGCAGGTACCGGGCGTGTCTCAGTGTTTGATGGTGGCACAGCAGGTAGCGGGCGTGTCTCAGTGTTTGATGATGGCACAGCAGGTACCGGGTGTGTCACTGTGTGTTTGATGATGGCACAGCGGGTACCGGGCGTGTCACAGTGTTTGATGATGGCACAGCAGGTACCGGGCGTGTCACTGTGTGTTTGATGATGGCACAGCAGGTACCGGGAGTGTCATTGTGTGTTTGATGATGGCACAGCGGGTACCGGGCGTGTCACAGTGTTTGATGATGGCACAGCAGGTACCGGGCGTGTCACTGTGTGTTTGATGATGGCACAGCAGGTACCGGGTGTGTCACTGTGTGTTTGATGATGGCACAGCGGGTACCGGGCGTGTCACAGTGTTTGATGATGGCACAGCAGGTACCGGGCGTGTCACTGTGTGTTTGATGATGGCACAGCAGGTACCGGGAGTGTCATTGTGTGTTTGATGATGGCACAGCAGGTACCGGGCGTGTCACCGTGTGTTTGATGGTGGCACAGCAGGTACCGGGCGTGTCACTGTGTGTTTGATGATGGCACAGCAGGTACCGGGCGTGTCTCAGTGTTTGATGGTGGCACAGCAGGTACCGGACGTGTCACTGTGTGTTTGATGATGGCACAGCAGGTACTGGGCGTGTCACAGTGTTTGATGGTGGCACAGCAGGTACCGGACGTGTCACTGTGTGTTTGATGATGGCACAGCAGGTACCGGGCGTGTCACTGTGTGTTTGATGATGGCACAGCAGGTACCGGGCGTGTCTCAGTGTTTGATGATGGCACAGCAGGTACCGGGTGTGTCTCAGTGTTTGATGGTGGCACAGCAGGTACCGGGCGTGTCTCAGTGTTTGATGATGGCACAGCAGGTACCGGGTGTGTCACAGTGTGGGGTGGGGGGAGATGTTTCCTATGGGGGTGAAATGGAGGCGGACTTACAATTCCTGGATATATTCATCCTTCACACACAGAGATAATCCGTATTCCTGGAGGAGACCGCTCAGACATGTCTTCAGCTTCCCACAATCCCCCTCTACCTGGAAGTTATGGACGCCTGCAGGAGAAGCACAGCGGAGGATGAGCCTTCCTCTATCGGGGTACACTCACCACTTTCCATACACCCTCATAAACTTCGACATCATTTCACTAACCTCTCTTTTTGGTTTTTACACTTTTACCTGTTTTTTTCTTTTTCTATATTTTTTGATTGATGTTATATTGTTAGTTTGATTGAAAATACACAAGTCCATCCAGTTCTACCAATCACATAACAACATATTGATACATTTGATCACCTCGGCTGTGGAGTAAAGAGGAAGTGAACTTCCATCACTTTTCCCTCTAGGTGGTCCTAGAATAAGACTTACCTATAGGTAATGTAAATATATACTGTACATGCATCCGGTGACATCACTGGCACATGTGCTCTGAAGGGACGTCATCGCGGCTCAGCCCGGTCACAACGCTGGAGACCGCGAACCCGGAAACAAGACCGGTGAAGATGGGAGCGTTTGCATCTCAGCACTGGAAGGCCTTTGTTTTAAGGTAAGTTTAACATAATGTGCTAGTATACGATGCATACTAGCACATTATGACATTACCTTACAGGGTAAAATAAAAGCGTCCAGCGGTTTACAACCACTTTAAGAGTTTGCTGCCTTTGTATATTGGAAGTGATCCTCCCAGCAATGTATTGGGATCTGAGGATCACTAATCCTCGGGATCTGAGGGAAGAGTAAAGTGACTTAAAGGTTTTTATCATCTCATACTTCCCGGCTCTGTGATGGTTTTGCACAGAGCAGCCCAGATCCTCCTCTTCTCGGGTCCCTCTTCCGTGCTCCTGGCCCCTCCCTCCTGAGTTCCCCCCACAACAAGCAGCTTACTATGGGGGCACCCGAGCCGAGTCACAGCTCCCTGTGTCCATTCAGAACAGAGCTGCGGCCCAGCTCCGCCCCCTGCTCTCTTCTCATTGGCAGTGATTGACAGCAGTGGGAGCCAATGGCGCCCATTGCTGTCTCAACCAATGAGGAGAGGGAGTCCCGGGACAGCCTTGTCTCTCGTGCACATCACTGGATGAAGAGGGGGCTCAGGTGAGTATTGGGGGGGAGGGGCACACAGAAGGTTTTTTTACCTTCATGTATAGAATGCAGCTTCAGCCTTTACAACCACTTGAAGGCCCAGTTCACACCACATGCAGTCCAGTGTGGTTTATTTCTGCATCAAAAAAGCATGGACAGTAGGTTATATGGTGTCCAATGGCAGAGTTCACACCAGTACATTCCAGAAAAAAAATGTAGAACATGCTGCATTTTTCCTGCACTGGAACGCATCTAAAAGCACCAAAAAAGCCCCTGAACACCCATGTCCTTAACTAAGGTTAAGAACATAGAGGGGGGAAAAATGCACTGAACGCGTCAAAACCGCGCATGCAGAAAAGCATCTGGACTGCGTTTCTATGGTGTGAACCGGCGCTAAGGCCATATAAGACATCCACCAACTCTGCTACAGCCAGTCTAATCAATGTACCCTTAAAGGAAACCTTTACCAGGGAAATGCCAGCTGCCATTGCCGACCTCTCCATCTGAACATGTGTCATGATGATCCTCCTGCTTCAATACTCCGAGTCACTCACCCAGAACAGATATTCAGCTCAGGATTTCCACTTCTTCTAAGGAAGTGACTCTGGAAGTTGGAGTGTCAGCATAACAGCCGAGGAATTGGCATTTTTAGAAAGTCAGCAATGGAAGCCGCAGATTCCAACTATGGAAAGTTTTCTTGGTGTCCATATAGAGCCGACAACGGCTCCCCTCCTGCCGGGTCTATGACATCAGCAGGTGACATCACAGTGGTGGGGAGCCGAGGATTAATGACAGGCGTGGATAGGGGACCGGGTGTGACATCACCAACGTCGTCATGTGACCTTCCTGGGACCCCTCTAGTACAGATCTCAGGACCCCGACAAAGGAATCGGCCTGAACACCACAGCAAGGTCTGGGAGAGAAGCAGAGACTCGGCTCGGATGATTCTTCTCCATACATCTTATGGTTGGATTAGAGATCACCATTCAATAATCATCTATGGGTCAGATGAGTGCAGGGACCAGAAGTCCTGGAATACTTCCCCTCCCCCCTCCGGGGTTCACATTTCTCACTATTTCAGGAAAACGTACCCGGGTATCTTCCATGCTGCTTGTAGAATCGGTCCACCGCTCTCAGCATGAGATAGAAGACAATTTCACTGTCCGGATTCTCCATAAATGAGACTGGAAGAGAAAGACAATCAAATGTTTTAGGATCTGCTCTGTGAATGGAAACAATGTAACATATGAAGTGGAGAAACACTTTATAATGAATGTTGAGGTCAATAAAGAGAAAAGAGCGGTGATTGCGGACGCACAACGTGCGCTGTCATCTCTTACCAATGTCATCTTTCTTCGCCGTGTCCAAACCGTATTCCTCACACACAGATCTGCCCCTCACCACCCGCAGGAAAGCGCAATTCCTACCTGAACAGCAAGGAAAACACATCTCTCAACAGTCTGAAGGGAAAAGATTTTATATATATATATTTTTTCAGATTAGCTCTTTTCTGTTTTTTCATCCACTGGTCATTAAATGTAAGAAAACATACAAGAACTTACAAAAGAGACGAATTTCTTTTTCCGATATGCTTTCCGGAGGCTGCAATGAGAGCAGAAAGTTATAAACAAGACAATTTATAAGATTCAAAGAGTACTCTGTAATTACAGAACATTTTTTTTAAGTTTGAAAGACCGAATCTCTGAGCACGTGGTATGGGTCTGATGGTCCCCTTCTAATCTCTGAGCCCGTGGTATGGGTCTGATGGTCCCCTTCTAATCTCTGAGCCCGTGGTATGGGCCTGTGGGTCCCCTTCTAATCTCTGAGCCCGTGGTATGGGTCTGTGGGTCCCCTTCTAATCTCTGAGCCCATGGTATGGGTCTGTGGGTCCCCTTCTAATCTCTGAGCCCGTGGTATGGGTCCGTGGGTCCCCCTTCTAATCTCTGAGCCCGTGGTATGGGCCTGTGGGTCCCCCTTCTAATCTCTGAGCCCGTGGTATGGGTCTGTGGGTCCCCTTCTAATCTCTGAGCCCGTGGTATGGGCCTGTGGGTCCCCTTCTAATCTCTGAGCCCGTGGTATGGGCCTGTGGGTCCTCTTCTAATCTATGAGCCCGTGGTATGGGTCTGTGGGTCCCCCTTCTAATCTCTGAGCCCGTGGTATGGGCCTGTGGGTCCCCTTCTAATCTCTGAGCCCGTGGTATGGGCCTGTGGGTCCTCTTCTAATCTATGAGCCCGTGGTATGGGTCTGTGGGTCCCCCTTCTAATCTCTGAGCCCGTGGTATGGGTCTGTGGGTCCCCCTTCTAATCTCTGAGCCCGTGGTATGGGTCTGTGGATCCCTTTTCTAATCTCTGAGCCCGTGGTATGGGCCTGTGGGTCCCCTTCTAATCTCTGAGCCCGTGGTATGGGCCTGTGGGTCCCCTTCTAATCTCTGAGCCCATGGTATAGGCCTGTGGGTCCCCCTTCTAATCTCTGAGCCCGTGGTATGGGTCTGTGGGTCCCCCTTCTAATCTCTGAGCCCGTGGTATGGGTCTGTGGGTCCCCCTTCTAATCTCTGAGCCCGTGGTATGGGTCTGTGGGTCCCCTTCTAATCTCTGAGCCCGTGGTATGGGGCTGTGGGTTCCCTTCTAATCTATGAGCCCGTGGTATGGGTCTGTGGGTCCCCTTCTAATCTCTGAGCCCGTGGTATGGGCCTGTGGGTCTCCTTCTAATCTCTGAGCCCGTGGTATGGGCCTGTGGGTCTCCTTCTAATCTCTGAGCCCGTGGTATGGGGCTGTGGGTTCCCTTCTAATCTATGAGCCCGTGGTATAGGCCTGTGGGTCCCCTTCTAATGCAATCAGATAGGAACAGCTGGCAGAAGGCAATGAAGCGCTGGCACAGGGACGGGTAGCTGCTCCTAGTATAGGAAATCATAGGGACACACCCGGAAGGTTCACAGAAACATAATCAGGACGAGGCTCCAGGAGCGAGATTCTGGGTGAACTGAATATTCACATTGTTCTGTGTGTGCCACTGAAGGAACGGCACAGGAAATGTGGGGCAGTGGCAGGGAAGACAGGAGAGCGAGCTGTACAATGTGCAGGGTGGGGGGCGCTGCCCCTAGTGGCCGGTGTAGAAATTCCTACAGCTTATGAATACATTGGAGATAGGAGCCACAATGAAGAACATTCCTCTGACATGGGAAGATCACACGGCTCACACAACACGTGTGATAGGAATGTGCGGCTCTCAGAACACGTGTGATAGGAATGTACGGCTCTCAGAACACGTGTGATAGGAATGTGCGGCTCTCAGAACACGTGTGATAGGAATGTGCGGCTCTCAGAACACGTGTGATAGGAATGTGCGGCTCTCAGAACACGTGTGATAGGAATGTGCGGCTCTCAGAACACGTGTGATAGGAATGTACGGCTCTCAGAACACGTGTGATAGGAATGTACGGCTCTCAGAACACGTGTGATAGGAATGTACAGCTCTCAGAACACGTGTGATAGGAATGTGCGGCTCTCAGAACACGTGTGATAGGAATGTGCGGCTCTCAGAACACGTGTGATAGGAATGTACGGCTCTCAGAACACGTGTGATAGGAATGTGCGGCTCTCAGAACACGTGTGATAGGAATGTGCGGCTCTCAGAACACGTGTGATAGGAATGTGCGGCTCTCAGAACACGTGTGATAGGAATGTGCGGCTCTCAGAACACGTGTGATAGGAATGTACGGCTCTCAGAACACGTGTGATAGGAATGTACGGCTCTCAGAACACGTGTGATAAGAATGTGCGGCTCTCAGAACACGTGTGATAAGAATGTGCGGCTCTCAGAACACGTGTGATAGGAATGTACGGCTCTCAGAACACGTGTAATAGGAATGTGCGGCTCTCAGAACACGTGTGATAGGAATGTGCGGCTCTCAGAACACGTGTGATAGGAATGTACGGCTCTCAGAACACGTGTGATAGGAATGTGCGGCTCTCAGAACACGTGTGATAGGAATGTGCGGCTCTCAGAACACGTGTGATAGGAATGTGCGGCTCTCAGAACACGTGTGATAGGAATGTACGGCTCTCAGAACACGTGTGATAGGAATGTGCGGCTCTCAGAACACGTGTGATAGGAATGTGCGGCTCTCAGAACACGTGTGATAGGAATGTGCGGCTCTCAGAACACGTGTGATAGGAATGTGCGGCTCTCAGAACACGTGTGATAGGAATGTGCGGCTCTCAGAACACGTGTGATAGGAATGTGCGGCTCTCAGAACACGTGTGATAGGAATGTGCGGCTCTCAGAACATGTGTGATAGGAATGTACGGCTCTCAGAACACGTGTGATATGCGGCTCTCAGAACACGTGTGATAGGAATGTACGGCTCTCAGAACACGTGTGATATGCGGCTCTCAGAACACGTGTGATAGGAATGTACGGCTCTCAGAACACGTGTGATAGGAATGTACGGCTCTCAGAACACGTGTGATAAGAATGTGCGGCTCTCAGAACACGTGTGATAAGAATGTGCGGCTCTCAGAACACGTGTGATAGGAATGTACGGCTCTCAGAACACGTGTGATAGGAATGTACGGTTCTCAGAACACGTGTGATAGGAATGTGCGGCTCTCAGAACACGTGTGATAGGAATGTACGGCTCTCAGAACACGTGTGATAGGAATGTACGGCTCTCAGAACACGTGTGATAAGAATGTGCGGCTCTCAGAACACGCGTGATAGGAATGTGCGGCTCTCAGAACACGTGTGATAGGAATGTACGGCTCTCAGAACACGTGTGATAGGAATGTACGGCTCTCAGAACACGTGTGATAAGAATGTGCGGCTCTCAGAACACGCGTGATAGGAATGTGCGGCTCTCAGAACACGTGTGATAGGAATGTGCGGCTCTCAGAACACGTGTGATAGGAATGTGCGGCTCTCAGAACACGTGTGATAGGAATGTACGGCTCTCAGAACACGTGTGATAAGAATGTGCGGCTCTCAGAACACGCGTGATAGGAATGTGCGGCTCTCAGAACACGTGTGATAGGAATGTGCGGCTCTCAGAACACGTGTGATAGGAATGTGCGGCTCTCAGAACACGTGTGATAGGAATGTACGGCTCTCAGAACACGTGTGATAGCAATGTACGGCTCTCAGAACACGTGTGATAGGAATGTGCGGCTCTCAGAACACGTGTGATAGGAATGTACGGCTCTCAGAACACGTGTGATAGGAATGTACGGCTCTCAGAACACGTGTGATAGGAATGTGCGGCTCTCAGAACACGTGTGATAGGAATGTGAGGAGCACAAAACACGTGTGATAGGAATGTGCGGCTCTCAGAACACGTGTGATAGGAATGTGCGGCTCTCAGAACACGTGTGATAGGAATGTGCGGCTCTCAGAACACGTGTGATAGGAATGTACGGCTCTCAGAACACGTGTGATAGGAATGTGCGGCTCTCAGAACACGTGTGATAGGAATGTGCGGCTCTCAGAACACATGTGATAGGAATGTGCGGCTCTCAGAACACGTGTGATAGGAATGTGCGGCTCTCAGAACACGTGTGATAGGAATGTGAGGAGCACAAAACACGTGTGATAGGAATGTGCGGCTCTCAGAACACGTGTGATAGGAATGTGAGGAGCACAAAACACGTGTGATAGGAATGTGCGGCTCTCAGAACACGTGTGATAGGAATGTACGGCTCTCAGAACACGTGTGATAGCAATGTACGGCTCTCAGAACACGTGTGATAGGAATGTGCGGCTCTCAGAACACGTGTGATAGGAATGTGCGGCTCTCAGAACACGTGTGATAGGAATGTGCGGCTCTCAGAACACGTGTGATAGGAATGTGAGGAGCACAAAACACGTGTGATAGGAATGTGCGGCTCTCAGAACACGTGTGATAGGAATGTGAGGAGCACAAAACACGTGTGATAGGAATGTACGGCTCTCAGAACACGTGTGATAGGAATGTACGGCTCTCAGAACACGTGTGATAGGAATGTGAGGAGCACAAAACACGTGTGATAGGAATGTACGGCTCTCAGAACACGTGTGATAGGAATGTGCGGCTCTCAGAACACGTGTGATAGGAATGTACGGCTCTCAGAACACGTGTGATAGGAATGTACGGCTCTCAGAACACGTGTGATAAGAATGTGCGGCTCTCAGAACACGCGTGATAGGAATGTGCGGCTCTCAGAACACGTGTGATAGGAATGTACGGCTCTCAGAACACGTGTGATAGGAATGTACGGCTCTCAGAACACATGTGATAGGAATGTACGGCTCTCAGAACACGTGTGATAGGAATGTGCGGCTCTCAGAACACGTGTGATAGGAATGTGCGGCTCTCAGAACACGTGTGATAGGAATGTGCGGCTCTCAGAACACGTGTGATAGGAATGTGCGGCTCTCAGAACACGTGTGATAGGAATGTGCGGCTCTCAGAACACGTGTGATAGGAATGTACGGCTCTCAGAACACGTGTGATAGGAATGTGCGGCTCTCAGAACACGTGTGATAGGAATGTGAGGAGCACAAAACACGTGTGATAGGAATGTGCGGCTCTCAGAACACGTGTGATAGGAATGTACGGCTCTCAGAACACGTGTGATAGGAATGTGCGGCTCTCAGAACACGTGTGATAGGAATGTGCGGCTCTCAGAACACGTGTGATAGGAATGTGCGGCTCTCAGAACACGTGTGATAGGAATGTGCGGCTCTCAGAACACGTGTGATAGGAATGTGAGGAGCACAAAACACGTGTGATAGGAATGTACGGCTCTCAGAACACGTGTGATAGGAATGTGCGGCTCTCAGAACACGTGTGATAGGAATGTGAGGAGCACAAAACACGTGTGATAGGAATGTGAGGAGCACAAAACACGTGTGATAGGAATGTGCGGCTCTCAGAACACGTGTGATAGGAATGTGCGGCTCTCAGAACACGTGTGATAGGAATGTGAGGAGCACAAAACACGTGTGATAGGAATGTGCGGCTCTCAGAACACGTGTGATAGGAATGTGCGGCTCTCAGAACACGTGTGATAGGAATGTACGGCTCTCAGAACACGTGTGATAGGAATGTGCGGCTCTCAGAACACGTGTGATAGGAATGTGCGGCTCTCAGAACACGTGTGATAGGAATGTGAGGAGCACAAAACACGTGTGATAGGAATGTACGGCTCTCAGAACACGTGTGATAGGAATGTGCGGCTCTCAGAACACGTGTGATAGGAATGTGAGGAGCAGAAAACACGTGTGATAGGAATGTGAGGAGCACAAAACACGTGTGATAGGAATGTGCGGCTCTCAGAACACGTGTGATAGGAATGTACGGCTCTCAGAACACGTGTGATAGCAATGTACGGCTCTCAGAACACGTGTGATAGGAATGTGCGGCTCTCAGAACACGTGTGATAGGAATGTGCGGCTCTCAGAACACGTGTGATAGGAATGTGCGGCTCTCAGAACACGTGTGATAGGAATGTGCGGCTCTCAGAACACGTGTGATAGGAATGTGCGGCTCTCAGAACACGTGTGATAGGAATGTGCGGCTCTCAGAACACGTGTGATAGGAATGTACGGCTCTCAGAACACGTGTGATAGGAATGTGCGGCTCTCAGAACACGTGTGATAGGAATGTACGGCTCTCAGAACACGTGTGATAGGAATGTACGGCTCTCAGAACACATGTGATAGGAATGTACGGCTCTCAGAACACGTGTGATAGGAATGTGCGGCTCTCAGAACACGTGTGATAGGAATGTGCGGCTCTCAGAACACGTGTGATAGGAATGTGAGGAGCACTTACCCTGCCCACTGTCTGGAGGAGTTTGGAGACGTAATGCTCCACGGTGGCGGCGTCTTTTTTGGCCTTTTCCCGATACCTGAACAGCGAATGGAGAAGAGAGTCCTGTGATTACCATCGCATGTCATAGTGAGAGGAATGTGAACCCCAACAATGAATGTCATAGTGAGAGGGATGTGAACCCCAACAATGAATGTCATAGTGAGAGGGATGTGAACCCCAACAATGAATGTCATAGTGAGAGGAATGTGAACCCCAACAATGAATGTCATAGTGAGAGGGATGTGAACCCCAACAATGAATGTCATAGTGAGAGGAATGTGAACCCCAACAATGACTGTCATAGTGAGAGGAATGTGAACCCCAACAATGAATGTCATAGTGAGAGGGATGTGAACCCCAACAATGAATGTCATAGTGAGAGGAATGTGAACCCCAACAATGAATGTCATAGTGAGAGGAATGTGAACCCCAACAATGAATGTCTCTGATTTCCTCTCTTAGTTTGATGGACACATCTCTGAAAGTTGAATAAATGCCATCAATCCCTGGTGATCCCGCCAGAAATCCAATCTAGGAGTGTCCTGTGTTCTCTCAATGTTATCAGGAAGTGTGATAAGACTACAGAACACCTTCTCCCCCACATTGTTTAACTGAGGGGGGGTGTATTGTAGTCCACACACAACACCTTGATGAAGGGTGACAACACCGCTCCTCTGAAGATCAAAAGCAAATATTTTTCTGCAGGATCCGATTCCCAAATCCTAACCCATTCTGACCCGCAGCCAGTTCCCGATAGTCATCGGCCGCTCCCCGGGAAGGGAGGAAATGATCCCTGTAGTAGAAGCCTCAACTCCATTCATTCATCCAGACAACAAACCCAACAATCCATCTGAGGTACAACCACCCAACGCGTTTCACTCAGTAGGGAAGAGTATATAGGAGAGTAACAGAAGAGTATATAGGAGAGTAAAGGAAGAGTATATAGGAGTGTTATAGAAGAGTATATAGGTGAATAAAGGAAGAGTATATAGAAGAGGAAGAGTATATAGGAGAGTAAAAGAAGAGTATATAGGAGAGTAAAGGAAGAGTATATAGATGAGTGAAGGATGAGTATATAGGAGTGTAAAGGAAGAGTATATAGATGAGTGAAGGATGAGTATATAGGAGAGTAAAGGAAGAGTATATAGGAGAGGAAGAGTATATAGGAGAGTAAAAGAAGAGTATATAGGAGAGTAAAGGAAGAGTATATAGGAGAGTAAAGGAAGAGTATATAGGAGAGTAAAGGAAGAGTATATAGGAGGGTAAAGGAAGAGTATATAGGTGAGTAAAGGAAGAGTATATAGAAGAGGAAGAGTATATAGGTGAGTAAAGGAAGAGTATATAGGAGAGTAAAGGAAGAGTATATAGGAGAGTAAAGGAAGAGTATATAGGAGGGTAAAGGAAGAGTATATAGGTGAGTAAAGGAAGAGTATATAGGAGAGTAAAGGAAGAGTATATAGGAGGGTAAAGGAAGAGTATATAGGCGAGTAAAGGAAGAGTATATAGGAGAGGAAGAGTATATAGGAGAGTAAAGGAAGAGTATATAGGAGGGTAAAGGAAGAGTATATAGGTGAGTATAGGAAGAGTATATAGAAGAGGAAGAGTATATAGGAGAGTAAAGGAAGAGTATATAGGAGTGTAAAGGAAGAGTATATAGGAGAGGAAGAGTATATAGTGCAGAGATATGGGAGTTCACAGCAAACAGTAACATGGGCAGAGCAGAGGGATGGTAAAGGTACACGCCGCAGTTAAAGGAGCGTATAGTATATACTCAGTTAAAGGAGCGTATAGTATATACTCAGTTAAAGGAGCGTATAGTATATACTCAGTTAAAGGAGCGTATAGTATATACTCAGTTAAAGGAGCGTATAGTATATACTCAATGAAGATATATTCTACTTGATATCAGGTGGCTCAGGTTGAACATCGGCTTCCTTCACCCCCCCAGGGAGAGGTCTATGGGGGTCCGGATTACTCCTCCATCCACAGACCACAACCTTCATATAAAGGTGGACACCACAGTCAGCCGACATCCATCTGATGCATTTTGGACCTAAATGCCGTCTATAGACATTTGTCTGACCGATGTGCCGATTGTATCAATAAAGGAAAAATCTGAAGCGGGATGAGGGGCCGGCCTCTTGGTTGGTTGGATGTTTGGGGAGCGTTCAGCGTTCTGCAGCACATAACCCAGGGGGGCCGATGTCTATGGGGGGGGGGATTGGGGTCCGATGTCTATGGGGGGGTGGGCGAGGATGTCTATGGGGGGGGGATTAGGGCGAGGATGTCTATGGGGTGGGATTGGGGTCCGATGTCTATGGGGGGATTGGGGTCCGATGTCTATGGGGGGTGGGCGAGGATGTCTATGGGGGGGGGATTGGGGCGAGGATGTCTATGGGGGGGTGGGCGAGGATGTCTATGGGGGGGGGATTGGGGCGAGGATGTCTATGGGGGGGATTGGGGTCCGATGTCTATGGGGGGGTGGGCGAGGATGTCTATGGGGGGGGGATTGGGGTCCGATGTCTATGGGGGGGTGGGCGAGGATGTCTATGGGGGGGGGATTGGGGCGAGGATGTCTAGGGGGGGGGATTGGGGTCCGATGTCTATGGGGGGGGATTGGGGTCCGATGTCTATGGGGGGGATTGGGGTCCGATGTCTATGGGGGGGATTGGGGTCCGATGTCTATGGGGGGGATTGGGGTCCGATGTCTATGGGGGGGGATTGGGGTCCGATGTCTATGGGGGGGGATTGGGGTCCGATGTCTAGGGGGGGGGATTGGGGTCCGATGTCTATGGGGGGGATTGGGGTCCGATGTCTATGGGGGGGATTGGGGTCCGATGTCTATGGGGGGGATTGGGGTCCGATGTCTATGGGGGGGGGATTGGGGTCCGATGTCTATGGGGGGGATTGGGGTCCGAAGTCTATGGGGGGGATTGGGGTCCGATGTCTATGGGGGGGGATTGGGGTCCGATGTCTATGGGGGGGGGATTGGGGTCCGATGTCTATGGGGGGGATTGGGGTCCGAAGTCTATGGGGGGGGATTGGGGTCCGATGTCTATGGGGGGGGATTGGGGTCCGATGTCTAGGGGGGGGATTGGGGTCCGATGTCTATGGGGGGGGGGATTGGGGTCCGATGTCTATGGGGGGGGGGATTGGGGTCCGATGTCTAGGGGGGGGATTGGGGTCCGATGTCTATGGGGGGGATTGGGGTCCGAAGTCTATGGGGGGGGATTGGGGTCCGATGTCTATGGGGGGGGATTGGGGTCCGATGTCTAGGGGGGGGGGATTGGGGTCCGATGTCTAGGGGGGGGATTGGGGTCCGATGTCTAGGGGGGGGATTGGGGTCCGATGTCTATGGGGGGGGATTGGGGTCCGATGTCTATGGGGGGGGATTGGGGTCCGATGTCTAGGGGGGGGGGATTGGGGTCCGATGTCTATGGGGGGGGGGTGAGGATGTCAGATTTATGTCTCATCATTTATGAACAGTCTGAGGAGCAACAACCTCGTCTCCCTTTTTTTTCTATTTTCTTGATTTATCCAATGATTTGGGGTCTTTGAACTATGAATATTTCCACCCAAATGACCCCCTGTGGACTCACCTGTACAATGGAGTCACCTGTACAATGGACTCACCTGTACAATGGACTCACCTGTACAATGGACTCACCTGTACAATGGACTCACCTGTACAATGGACTCACCTGTACAATGGACTTACCGACAATTAAGCAAATCTGCCATCATACTACTAATCTCCTGTATTTCGTTGACAACACTCCCGGAACTTACACATTCTGTAGCTTTATGAACTTGTCGGAGTCGGCGATCATGTCCGGAATGGTTCCTCGCAGAGGTAAGTTCCCGTTGCTTTCCGCGGCTGTGAATCTTTAATGGCTCGAGCCAATATCCAGAAGTTGGGGGTCTGGTGGTAAAAACTCGGCTCAGTCAAGGTCTTAGTTGCACATTTAGGAAGTGATCAGCAATAATTTCACAAATTGACACCCTCAGATTTCGGGGATTCCTGTCACTGGGGGATTTAAAGTGAACATCCATAGAAATGATTCCTTCAATAAATGAGCCCTTTAAATGGACTTGTAGTCTACAGAACACGGAGGTTCTACAACCCCCTCCCCCTCCCAATATAGAACTGTCCTCAGCAGAGAGGAGCACATAGGAGGACATCACATACTAACATTTCCCAGCAGAGTTCCCAGCCGGCCTGCAAACAAACCAAACTGATCCGGTCTAACAATCCTGCCTAAAACCTGAACTGAATGTGAATTACTAGACAGGAAAATGAGGTTTGTTTGCAGGCCGGCTGGGAACTCTGCTGGGAAAGTTTAGTTTGTCTGTGATCTCCGAGATTAATATCTACCTCCAGTCCTTACCTTCTGACACCAACCGAAACCAGCGACACCGACAGAAACCAGCGACACCGTCAGAAACCAGCGACACCGTCAGAAACCAGCGACACCGTCAGAAACCAGCGACACCGACCGAAACCAGCGACGCCAACCGAAACCAGCGACACCGACCGAAACCAGCGACACCAACAGAAACCAGCGACACCAACAGAAACCAGCGACACCAACAGAAACCACCGACCGAAACCAGCGACACCGACCGAAACCAGCGACACCGACCGAAACCAGCGACACCGACCGAAACCAGCGACACCGACCGAAACCAGCGACACCAACCGAAACCAGCGACACCGACCGAAACCAGCGACACCAACAGAAACCAGCGACACCAACAGAAACCAGCGACACCAACAGAAACCACCGACCGAAACCAGCGACACCGACCGAAACCAGCGACACCGACCGAAACCAGCGACACCGACCGAAACCAGCGACACCGACCGAAACCAGCGACACTGACCGAAACCAGCGACACCGACAGAAACCAGCGACACCAAGAGAAACCAGCGACACCGACAGAAACCACCGACCGAAACCAGCGACACCAACCGAAACCAGCGACACCAACAGAAACCAGCGACACCAACCGAAACCAGCGACACCAACCGAAACCAGCGACACCAACCGAAACCAGCGACACCGACCGAAACCAGCGACACCGACCGAAACCAGCGACACCGACCGAAACCAGCGACACCAACAGAAACCAGCGACACCAACAGAAACCAGCGACACCAACCGAAACCAGCGACACCGACCGAAACCAGCGACACCGACCGAAACCAGCGACACCGACCGAAACCAGCGACACCGACCGAAACCAGCGACACCGACCGAAACCAGCGACACCGACCGAAACCAGCGACACCGACCGAAACCAGCGACACCGACCGAAACCAGCGACACCGACCGAAACCAGCGACACCGACCGAAAGAATGCATACCAGTGTGAAAAAATCATCCCTGAAATAATGACAACCAATACAGGAGAGATTACAGACCTCGTAAAGTACAATAATGGTGAACGAACATGACAGAAGAGAACATGGGGGGGTTCTTAGCACTGTGTTCGCACTTCCCCAGCAATTTTATGGGGGGCTTCTGCAGGTAAGTGGGGGAAAGTATGGAAGATAAATAATTGCCCCTTCATCTTCCTGCTCCAAAGTGAACCAGTTATTGAGCCCCGAATGGGCCAAACAACCAACCAAAAGCCTCTTTATTTTGTAGGAAGCAAGAAGAAAGTCCTAAAACAATAAGAGAGCTGAGAGTACCTGTTGTGTGATATTTGTGCAGCGATCGTCACTAAAGATTTCTTCGATGTGGCCGGGACACTGCAGAGACAATAAGAATAGAATTCCTCAGGACTGACAGGGAAGACGGGGACAATAGAAGAGATAAGAAGGTGACATACTTTGGTGATATTTAGTGCCGTGTTGACGTTCTTCACGGCTTCCTCAAAGTTCTCCTCGTCTTCTGGAACTCCATTCTCGTTCTTTAGAACTCCTGTGACCACATAGGACATGTTATAAATCGCTTTCTCTGCTCCTTACCACTAGAATTGTTTCACCTGTCATTCCACAGATTATATATATCTCATCATTTCAAAGTATCCATCAGCTTTGGATTGGGAAATCGATATGGATTATTTATCGATCGTTTTTTTTCCCTTTAAGGCCCCTTTCACACTGGTGGACCGATCAGACCATCCATTGCCCTTTATGAAACAGCAGATGTGTGTCCCCTGACACCCGCTGGGATCCGATCCATTAAAAACAGACATCTTCCCATCTGTCTAGCAGATCGGATCGGATGGCAATCGGATGTAAAAAGAAAGGCAGTCCGTTTACATCCAACTGCCCAAAGAGCAGAGTGGGCTATGTCTGTGACTGCCCTGCATAGAGGAGCGGACACAGACCTGCCATCTGCCTGCTCAGCAGGGGATCAGCAGAGAGATCAGCGGAGAGATCAGTGGAATCTGCAGAGAGATCAGTGGAATCTGAAGAGAGATCAGGGGGATCAGCAGAGAGATCAGCAGAGAGATCAGGGGGATCTGCGGAGAGATCAGGGGGATCTGCGGAGAGATCAGGGGGATCTGCGGAGAGATCAGCGGGATCTGCGGAGAGATCAGGGGGATCTGCGGAGAGATCAGGGGAATCTGCGGAGAGATCAGC
Organism: Lithobates clamitans; assembly: GCA_037952925.1. Classification (NCBI taxonomy): domain Eukaryota; kingdom Metazoa; phylum Chordata; class Amphibia; order Anura; family Ranidae; genus Lithobates; species Lithobates clamitans. The sequence goes on from JBBGZY010002858.1 coordinate 166,856, forward strand.
GGAGAGATCAGGGGGATCTGCGGAGAGATCAGCAGAGAGATCAGGGGGATCTGCTCTGTGCTTCTATTAGCCCCTGTTCCACCTGGCAGATACAAACAGCCACACCATTCCATCCAAGGTATAAGGTGAGCTTATCATGCGGTTTGGATGATGGGGCTCCCTACCCTTCACCTTGAGGGTTACTCTACCGCAAGTATAACGGCGCCCCAAGTTATATTCTGTATGTCTCTCTGTGGCTACCTTTACATCAATAGATCTCCAGCCATCAGGTAGATCCATGGACTAGTTTATAGCCTGTGATGGTTGGGAGGATTGGATCCTGACCTGATCCGTGTGTATGGGGAATAACGAACACACATCTCCTTTAGAGTCGCTGCCAATGTAGATATGAGGATTTTTTGGACGCTTTACATGTAGTTCCTGTTCAATCATTTTATGAACACTTTTTTGTGCCAATAGTTCATGTTTATTATATCTGAACTAATTGGTGGATTTACAATCTCTGCAGTGGGACTACTTGGGGATCGCTGGCTGTCGTTATCTTCCTGGTCTGAGGTCTGTGGGCGGCGGCTCTGACGGACATCTCTCTCTTTTCATTATTGAGTTATGATCTCTCTCTGTATGGGTGGAGCTTCAACATTTGGGGTCGGTATGCGGAGCTGTGATTTCATTGTTTTTGATATAATATGTATTTATACTGTTCACATCTGAAGTGTTAGATGCTGTATATCTTTGGATCCATATATACCTCTGATGATATATACCTCTGATGATATATACCTCTGATGATATATACCTCTGATGATATATACCTCTGATGATATATACCTCTGATGATATATACCTCTGATGATATATACCTCTGATGATATATACCTCTGATGATATATATGCATCTTGTTATCATAGATTGAAGCTACAGATTTGGAACTCGTAAGCCTTTTGTCCCTGAAGAAGATCTGCATTTTGTTTTTTTGAAACGCGTTGGTCGTTCCGCCTGTCGGACAGGTTTTGGGCTTTCTTTTCAGCCGTTTCCATCTCTGTTCCCAATATTTGTGTTTGTTGCTTTTATTTCCACTCTGATGTCATTGATCGTTATCAATGTTTAATAAATTTGTACATTTTTATTAAAATTCTGGTTGTGGTCCCAATTTGAGGAACCGGTCATTACTCCGGATCTGGAACATGTTATGTGGTCCACCCTGAATGTGTAACATGTTCCAAAAGGTGAACTTATCCTCAAGGCTGGGTTCCCACCGGTGCGATTCCAGAAATCGCATGTGATTTGCACCACATTGCTGTACAGATACCATCCCATGTCTCTGCGATGCGAATTCAGCCATACAGTTTGTATAGGTGAAGTCATATGACACTCACACCAAAATGGCGCAGGACCCTTTTGTTTGGTCCGCACTGGAATCGGATCGCATTGGGTGTTCAGAGCCATGCGATGCGGTTTCACAGTTCGCACTGCGTTCTGCGAACCGATTTGGGGGCGTCATTAACGTTATACTGAACTCAGCGATGTGCAGAGGGCAGTGTGAACTGAGTGCGAGTCAGATGTGGGAACCCGCACAGGAATCGCTGTGGTACCCGCATCGCACCAGCGAGAACCCGCACAGGAATCGCTGTGGTACCCGCATCGCACCAGTGGGAACCCGCACAGGAATCGCTGTGGTACCCGCATCGCACCAGTGGGAACCCGCACAGGAATCGCTGTGGTACCCGCATCGCACCAGTGGGAACCCGCACAGGAATCGCCGTGGTACCCGCATCGCACCAGTGGGAACCCGCACAGGAATCGCTGTGGTACCCGCATCGCACCAGTGGGAACCCGCACAGGAATCGCTGTGGTACCCGCATCGCACCAGCGGGATCACGCACAGGAATCGCTGTGGTACCCGCATCGCACCAGCGAGAACCCGCACAGGAATCGCTGTGGTACCCGCATCGCACCAGTGGGAACCCGCACAGGAATCGCTGTGGTACCCGCATCGCACCAGTGGGAACCCGCACAGGAATCGCTGTGGTACCCGCATCGCACCATTGGGAACCCGCACAGGAATCGCTGTGGTACCCGCATCGCACCAGTGGGAACCCGCACAGGAATCGCTGTGGTACCCGCATCGCACCATTGGGAACCCGCACAGGAATCGCTGTGGTACCCGCATCGCACCAGGGGGAACACGCACAGGAATCGCTGTGGTACCCGCATCGCACCAGTGGGAACCCGCACAGGAATCGCTGTGGTACCCGCATCGCACCAGTGGGAACCCGCACAGGAATCGCTGTGGTACCCGCATTGCACCAGCAGGAACCCGCACAGGAATCGCTGTGGTACCCGCATCGCACCATTGGGAACCCGCACAGGAATCGCTGTGGTACCCGCATCGCACCAGTGTAAACAAGCACAGGAATCGCTGTGGTACCCGCATCGCACCAGCGGGAACCCGCACAGGAATCGCTGTGGTACCCGCATCGCACCAGTGGGAACCCGCACAGGAATAGCTGTGGTACCCGCATCGCACCATTGGGAACCCGCACAGGAATCGCTGTGGTACCCGCATCGCACCAGTGTGAACAAGCACAGGAATCGCTGTGGTACCCGCATCGCACCAGCGGGAACCCGCACAGGAATCGCTGTGGTACCCGCATCGCACCAGTGGGAACCCGCACAGGAATAGCTGTGGTACCCGCATCGCACCAGGGGGAACCCGCACAGGAATCGCTGTGGTACCCGCATCGCACCAGGGGGAACCCGCACAGGAATCGCTGTGGTACCCGCATCGCACCAGTGGGAACCCGCACAGGAATCGCTGTGGTACCCGCATCGCACCATTGGGAACCCGCACAGGAATCGCTGTGGTACCCGCATCGCACCAGGGGGAACCCGCACAGGAATCGCTGTGGTACCCGCATCGCACCAGTGGGAACACGCACAGGAATCACTGTGGTACCCGCATCGCACCAGCGTGAACACGCACAGGAATCGCTGTGGTACCCGCATCGCACCATTAGGAACCCGCACAGGAATCGCTGTGGTACCCGCATCGCACCATTGGGAACCCGCACAGGAATCGCTGTGGTACCCGCATCGCACCAGCAGGAACCCGCACAGGAATCGCTGTGGTACCCGCATCGCACCATTGGGAACCCGCACAGGAATCGCTGTGGTACCCGCATCGCACCAGTGGGAACCCGCACAGGAATCGCTGTGGTACCCGCATCGCACCAGTGGGAACCCGCACAGGAATCCCTGTGGTACCCGCATCGCACCATTGGGAACCCGCACAGGAATCGCTGTGGTACCCGCATCGCACCAGCGGGAACCCGCACAGGAATCGCTGTGGTACCCGCATCGCACCAGTGGGAACCCGCACAGGAATCACTGTGGTACCCGCATCGCACCAGGGGGAACCCGCACAGGAATCGCTGTGGTACCCGCATCGAACCAGCGTGAACCCGCACAGGAATCGCTGTGGTACCCGCATCGCACCATTGGGAACCCGCACAGGAATCGCTGTGGTACCCGCATCGCACCAGCAGGAACCCGCACAGGAATCGCTGTGGTACCCGCATCGCACCAGCGGGAACCCGCACAGGAATCGCTGTGGTACCCGCATCGCACCAGTGGGAACCCGCACAGGAATCGCCGTGGTACCCGCATCGCACCATTGGGAACCCGCACAGGAATCGCTGTGGTACCCGCATCGCACCAGTGGGAACCCGCACAGGAATCGCTGTGGTACCCGCATCGCACCAGTGGGAACCCGCACAGGAATCGCTGTGGTACCCGCATCGCACCAGTGGGAACCCGCACAGGAATCGCTGTGGTACCCGCATCGCACCAGGGGGAACCCGCACAGGAATCGCTGTGGTACCCGCATCGCACCAGCGGGAACCCGCACAGGAATCGCTGTGGTACCCGCATCGCACCAGGGGGAACCCGCACAGGAATCGCTGTGGTACCCGCATCGCACCATTGGGAACCCGCACAGGAATCGCCGTGGTACCCGCATCGCACCATTGGGAATCCGCACAGGAATCGCTGTGGTACCCGCATCGAACCAGCGTGAACCCGCACAGGAATCGCTGTGGTACCCGCATCGCACCAGCGGGAACCCGCACAGGAATCGCTGTGGTACCCGCATCGCACCAGCGGGAACCGGCACAGGAATCGCTGTGGTACCGGCATCGCACCAGCGGGAACCCGCACAGGAATCGCTGTGGTACCCGCATCGCACCAGTGGGAACCCGCACAGGAATCGCTGTGGTACCCGCATCGAACCAGCGTGAACCCGCACAGGAATCGCTGTGGTACCCGCATCGCACCAGCGGGAACCCGCACAGGAATCGCTGTGGTACCCGCATCGCACCAGCGGGAACCGGCACAGGAATCGCTGAAGTAACCGCATCGCACCAGTGGGAACCCGCACAGGAATCGCTGTGGTACCCGCATCGCACCAGGGGGAACCCGCACAGGAATCGCTGTGGTACCCGCATCGCACCATTGGGAACCCGCACAGGAATCGCTGTGGTACCCGCATCGCACCAGCAGGAACCCGCACAGGAATCGCTGTGGTACCCGCATCGCACCAGCAGGAACCCGCACAGGAATCGCTGTGGTACCCGCATCGCACCAGGGGGAACCCGCACAGGAATCGCTGTGGTACCCGCATCGCACCATTGGGAACCCGCACAGGAATCGCTGTGGTACCCGCATCGCACCAGCGAGAACCCGCACAGGAATCGCTGTGGTACCCGCATCGCACCATTGGGAACCCGCACAGGAATCGCTGTGGTACCCGCATCGCACCAGCGGGAACCCGCATAGGAATCGCTGTGGTACCCGCATCGAACCAGTGGGAACCCGCACAGGAATCGCTGTGGTACCCGCATCGCACCAGCGGGAACCCGCATAGGAATCGCTGTGGTACCCGCATCGAACCAGTGGGAACCCGCACAGGAATCGCTGTGGTACCCGCATCGCACCAGCGGGAACCCGCACAGGAATCGCTGTGATACCCGCATCGCACCATTGGGAACCCGCACAGGAATCGCTGTGGTACCCGCATCGCACCATTGGGAACCCTCACAGGAATCGCTGTGGTACCCGCATCGCACCAGTGGGAACCCGCACAGGAATCGCTGTGGTACCCGCATCGCACCAGCGGGAACCCGCACAGGAATCGCTGTGATACCCGCATCGCACCATTGGGAACCCTCACAGGAATCGCTGTGGTACCCGCATCGCACCAGGGGGAACCCGCACAGGAATCGCTGTGGTACCCGCATCGCACCAGCGGGAACCCGCACAGGAATCGCTGTGGTACCCGCATCGCACCAGTGGGAACCCGCACAGGAATCACTGTGGTACCCGCATCGCACCAGCGGGAACCCGCACAGGAATGGCTGTGGTACCCGCATCGAACCAGTGGGAACCCGCACAGGAATCGCTGTGGTACCCGCATCGCACCAGCGGGAACCCGCACAGGAATCGCTGTGGTACCCGCATCGCACCAGGGGGAACCCGCACAGGAATCGCTGTGGTACCCGCATCGCACCAGTGGGAATTGAGCCTCAATCAGAACATCCACTAGAATGTGAATTGTGCTCTGCACAGTAATGGCCGATTCCATAGAATCTTCCGGATTCTTCATTATAAAGGACTTACCTTGTCTGATCAGATCCCGGAAGGCTTCCTTATCTTTGTACGATTTGGGGATTTGTCCCGCGTTCTACACAAAGAAAATCGCATCAGAGAAGATTCCAGACAGAAACGCTCCGTCACCCATCACACTCATACAAACCTCTCTGCGCCATTTCTCCAAAAACTTGGCGACGATGACAATCCACGGCGTGTGCGAATGATCCTAAACACAGAGAAAGCATTGAGAATCCTCCACATAAAACTGCAATCACAAGATCAGAGAAAGGGGCGATTGTAATTCAGGGGTGACAGGATACTCCAGGAACAGATTTGGGGTTTTCTTTAATCATAAAAAATATTAGAATATGTTTTTTTTTACAAAATTTACAAAAACAGAAAAAGGAATCTTCAACATAAAACAACCAAATCAGCATCAACCCATCCCCCATTGTGAGCGCATTATGACAGTATACATGGTGCAGGGCAGAGAATTCCGAGGAGTATCCACCAACCTCACAGAGAAGCCCCCCGAGGGGCAGAAAAGGAGGAGAGATTCTTATATGTAATAACTACTTGTTATCCCAGAAATGGGCATTGTAGAGAACTATATGGGGGTTATTTACTAAAACTGGAGAGGGAAAAATCTGGGGCAGCTCTGCAGAGAAACCAATCAGCTTCCAGGATTTATTGTCAAAGCTTGCAGAGCTGCACCAGTTTTAGTAAATCAACCCCATAGAGAACACACATGTCATATCACACATAAAATGTATCCATAGAGAACATACATGTCATATCACACATAAAATGTATCCATAGAGAACACACATGTCATATCACACATAAAATGTATCCATAGAGAACATACATGTCATATCACACATAAAATGTATCCATAGAGAACATACATGTCATATCACACATAAAATGTATCCATAGAGAACATACATGTCATATCACACATAAAATGTATCCATAGAGAACACGCATGTCATATCACACATACAATGTATCCATAGAGAACACGCATGTCATATCACACATACAATGTATCCATAGAGAACACGCATGTCATATCACACATACAATGTATCCATAGAGAACACGCATGTCATATCACACATACAATGTATCCATAGAGAACATACATGTCATATCACACATACAATGTATCCATAGAGAACACGCATGTCATATCACACATACAATGTATCCATAGAGAACACACATGTCATATCACACATAAAATGTATCCATAGAGAACACACATGTCATATCACACATACAATGTATCCATAGAGAACACACATGTCATATCACACATACAATGTATCCATAGAGAACACGCATGTCATATCACACATACAATGTATCCATAGAGAACACACATGTCATATCACACATAAAATGTATCCATAGAGAACACACATGTCATATCACACATACAATGTATCCATAGAGAACACGCATGTCATATCACACATACAATGTATCCATAGAGAACACGCATGTCATATCACACATAAAATGTATCCATAGAGAACACGCATGTCATATCACACATACAATGTATCCATAGAGAACACGCATGTCATATCACACATAAAATGTATCCATAGAGAACACGCATGTCATATCACACATACAATGTATCCATAGAGAACACGCATGTCATATCACACATACAATGTATCCATAGAGAACACACATGTCATATCACACATACAATGTATCCATAGAGAACATACATGTCATATCACACATACAATGTATCCATAGAGAACACGCATGTCATATCACACATACAATGTATCCATAGAGAACACACATGTCATATCACACATACAATGTATCCATAGAGAACATACATGTCATATCACACATACAATGTATCCATAGAGAACACACATGTCATATCACACATACAATGTATCCATAGAGAACATACATGTCATATCACACATACAATGTATCCATAGAGAACACGCATGTCATATCACACATACAATGTATCCATAGAGAACACACATGTCATATCACACATAAAATGTATCCATAGAGAACACACATGTCATATCACACATACAATGTATCCATAGAGAACACACATGTCATATCACACATACAATGTATCCATAGAGAACACGCATGTCATATCACACATACAATGTATCCATAGAGAACACACATGTCATATCACACATAAAATGTATCCATAGAGAACACACATGTCATATCACACATACAATGTATCCATAGAGAACACGCATGTCATATCACACATACAATGTATCCATAGAGAACACGCATGTCATATCACACATACAATGTATCCATAGAGAACACACATGTCATATCACACATACAATGTATCCATAGAGAACACGCATGTCATATCACACATACAATGTATCCATAGAGAACACGCATGTCATATCACACATACAATGTATCCATAGAGAACACGCATGTCATATCACACATACAATGTATCCATAGAGAACATACATATCATACATACAATGTATCCATAGAGAACATGCATGTCATATCACACATACAATGTATCCACAGAGAACACGCATGTCATATCACACATACAATGTATCCATAGAGAACACACATGTCATATCACACATACAATGTATCCATAGAGAACACGCATGTCATATCACACATACAATGTATCCATAGAGAACACGCATGTCATATCACACATACAATGTATCCATAGAGAACACGCATGTCATATCACACATACAATGTATCCATAGAGAACACGCATGTCATATCACACATACAATGTATCCATAGAGAACACGCATGTCATATCACACATACAATGTATCCATAGAGAACACGCATGTCATATCACACATACAATGTATCCATAGAGAACACGCATGTCATATCACACATACAATGTATCCATAGAGAACACGCATGTCATATCACACATACAATGTATCCATAGAGAACACGCATGTCATATCACACATACAATGTATCCATAGAGAACACGCATGTCATATCACACATACAATGTATCCATAGAGAACATACATATCATATCACACATAAAATGTATCCATAGAGAACACACATGTCATATCACACATACAATGTATCCATAGAGAACACGCATGTCGTATCACACATACAATGTATCCATAGAGAACACACATGTCATATCACACATACAATGTATCCATAGAGAACACACATGTCGTATCACACATACAATGTATCCATAGAGAACACACATGTCGTATCACACATACAATGTATCCATAGAGAACACACATGTCATATCACACATACATGTCATATCACACATACAATGTATCCATAGAGAACACACATGTCATATCACACATACATGTCATATCACACATACAATGTATCCATAGAGAACACACATGTCATATCACACATACATGTCATATCACACATACAATGTATCCATAGAGAACACACATGTCATATCACACATACAATGTATCCATAGAGAACACACATGTCATATCACACATACATGTCATATCACACATACAATGTATCCATAGAGAACACGCATGTCATATCACACATACAATGTATCCATAGAGAACACACATGTCATATCACACATAAAATGTATCCATAGAGAACATACATGTCATATCACACATAAAATGTATCCATAGAGAACATACATGTCATATCACACATAAAATGTATCCATAGAGAACATACATGTCATATCACACATAAAATGTATCCATAGAGAACACGCATGTCATATCACACATACAATGTATCCATAGAGAACACGCATGTCATATCACACATACAATGTATCCATAGAGAACACGCATGTCATATCACACATAAAATGTATCCATAGAGAACACGCATGTCATATCACACATACAATGTATCCATAGAGAACACGCATGTCATATCACACATAAAATGTATCCATAGAGAACACGCATGTCATATCACACATACAATGTATCCATAGAGAACACGCATGTCATATCACACATACAATGTATCCATAGAGAACATACATGTCATATCACACATACAATGTATCCATAGAGAACACGCATGTCATATCACACATACAATGTATCCATAGAGAACACACATGTCATATCACACATAAAATGTATCCATAGAGAACACACATGTCATATCACACATACAATGTATCCATAGAGAACACACATGTCATATCACACATACAATGTATCCATAGAGAACACGCATGTCATATCACACATACAATGTATCCATAGAGAACACACATGTCATATCACACATAAAATGTATCCATAGAGAACACACATGTCATATCACACATACAATGTATCCATAGAGAACACGCATGTCATATCACACATACAATGTATCCATAGAGAACACGCATGTCATATCACACATAAAATGTATCCATAGAGAACACGCATGTCATATCACACATACAATGTATCCATAGAGAACACGCATGTCATATCACACATACAATGTATCCATAGAGAACACGCATGTCATATCACACATACAATGTATCCATAGAGAACACGCATGTCATATCACACATACAATGTATCCATAGAGAACATGCATGTCATATCACACATACAATGTATCCATAGAGAACACGCATGTCATATCACACATACAATGTATCCATAGAGAACATACATGTCATATCACACATACAATGTATCCATAGAGAACATACATGTCATATCACACATACAATGTATCCATAGAGAACACGCATGTCATATCACACATACAATGTATCCATAGAGAACACGCATGTCATATCACACATACAATGTATCCATAGAGAACACACATGTCATATCACACATAAAATGTATCCATAGAGAACACACATGTCATATCACACATACAATGTATCCATAGAGAACACACATGTCATATCACACATACAATGTATCCATAGAGAACACGCATGTCATATCACACATACAATGTATCCATAGAGAACACACATGTCATATCACACATAAAATGTATCCATAGAGAACACACATGTCATATCACACATACAATGTATCCATAGAGAACACGCATGTCATATCACACATACAATGTATCCATAGAGAACACGCATGTCATATCACACATACAATGTATCCATAGAGAACACGCATGTCATATCACACATACAATGTATCCATAGAGAACACGCATGTCATATCACACATACAATGTATCCATAGAGAACACGCATGTCATATCACACATACAATGTATCCATAGAGAACACGCATGTCATATCACACATACAATGTATCCATAGAGAACACGCATGTCATATCACACATACAATGTATCCATAGAGAACACGCATGTCATATCACACATACAATGTATCCATAGAGAACACGCATGTCATATCACACATACAATGTATCCATAGAGAACACGCATGTCATATCACACATACAATGTATCCATAGAGAACACGCATGTCATATCACACATACAATGTATCCATAGAGAACACGCATGTCATATCACACATACAATGTATCCATAGAGAACACACATGTCATATCACACATACAATGTATCCATAGAGAACACGCATGTCATATCACACATACAATGTATCCATAGAGAACACGCATGTCATATCACACATACAATGTATCCATAGAGAACACGCATGTCATATCACACATACATTGTATCCATAGAGAACACACATGTCATATCACACATACAATGTATCCATAGAGAACACACATGTCATATCACACATACAATGTATCCATAGAGAACACACATGTCATATCACACATACAATGTATCCATAGAGAACACGCATGTCATATCACACATACAATGTATCCATAGAGAACACGCATGTCATATCACACATACAATGTATCCATAGAGAACACGCATGTCATATCACACATACAATGTATCCATAGAGAACACGCATGTCATATCACACATACAATGTATCCATAGAGAACATACATATCATACATACAATGTATCCATAGAGAACATGCATGTCATATCACACATACAATGTATCCACAGAGAACACGCATGTCATATCACACATACAATGTATCCATAGAGAACACACATGTCATATCACACATACAATGTATCCATAGAGAACACGCATGTCATATCACACATACAATGTATCCATAGAGAACACGCATGTCATATCACACATACAATGTATCCATAGAGAACACGCATGTCATATCACACATACAATGTATCCATAGAGAACACGCATGTCATATCACACATACAATGTATCCATAGAGAACACGCATGTCATATCACACATACAATGTATCCATAGAGAACACGCATGTCATATCACACATACAATGTATCCATAGAGAACATACATATCATATCACACATAAAATGTATCCATAGAGAACACACATGTCATATCACACATACAATGTATCCATAGAGAACACGCATGTCGTATCACACATACAATGTATCCATAGAGAACACACATGTCGTATCACACATACAATGTATCCATAGAGAACACACATGTCATATCACACATACAATGTATCCATAGAGAACATACATGTCATATCACACATACATGTCATATCACACATACAATGTATCCATAGAGAACACACATGTCATATCACACATACATGTCATATCACACATACAATGTATCCATAGAGAACACACATGTCATATCACACATACAATGTATCCATAGAGAACACACATGTCATATCACACATACAATGTATCCATAGAGAACACGCATGTCATATCACACATACAATGTATCCATAGAGAACACACATGTCATATCACACATACAATGTATCCATAGAGAACACGCATGTCATATCACACATACAATGTATCCATAGAGAACATACATATCATACATACAATGTATCCATAGAGAACACGCATGTCATATCACACATACAATGTATCCATAGAGAACATACATGTCATATCACACATACAATGTATCCATAGAGAACACACATGTCATATCACACATACAATATATCCATAGAGAACACGCATGTCATATCACACATACAATGTATCCATAGAGAACACGCATGTCATATCACACATACAATGTATCCATAGAGAACACACATGTCATATCACACATACAATGTATCCATAGAGAACACGCATGTCATATCACACATACAATGTATCCATAGAGAACATACATATCACACATACAATGTATCCATAGAGAACACACATGTCATATCACACATACAATGTATCCATAGAGAACACGCATGTCATATCACACATACAATGTATCCATAGAGAACACGCATGTCATATCACACATACAATGTATCCATAGAGAACATACATGTCATATCACACATACAATGTATCCATAGAGAACACACATGTCATATCACACATACAATGTATCCATAGAGAACACGCATGTCATATCACACATACAATGTATCCATAGAGAACATACATATCACACATACAATGTATCCATAGAGAACACACATGTCATATCACACATACAATGTATCCATAGAGAACACGCATGTCATATCACACATACAATGTATCCATAGAGAACACGCATGTCATATCACACATACAATGTATCCATAGAGAACACACATGTCATATCACACATACAATGTATCCATAGAGAACACGCATGTCATATCACACATACATGTCATATCACACATACAATGTATCCATAGAGAACATACATGTCATATCACACATACAATGTATCCATAGAGAACACACATGTCATATCACACATACAATGTATCCATAGAGAACACGCATGTCATATCACACATACATGTCATATCACACATACAATGTATCCATAGAGAACATACATATCATATCACACATAAAATGTATCCATAGAGAACACGCATGTCATATCACACATACAATGTATCCATAGAGAACACGCATGTCATATCACACATACAATGTATCCATAGAGAACATACATATCATACATACAATGTATCCATAGAGAACATGCATGTCATATCACACATACAATGTATCCATAGAGAACACGCATGTCATATCACACATACATTGTATCCATAGAGAACATACATGTCATATCACACATACAACGTATCCATAGAGAACATACATATCATATCACACATACAATGTATCCATAGAGAACACACATGTCATATCACACATACAATGTATCTATAGAGAACACACATGTCATATCACACATACAATGTATCTATAGAGAACATACATGTCATATCACACATACAATGTATCCATAGAGAACACGCATGTCATATCACACATACAATGTATCCATAGAGAACACACATGTCATATCACACATACAATGTATCCATAGAGAACACGCATGTCGTATCACACATACAATGTATCCATAGAGAACACACATGTCATATCACACATACAATGTATCCATAGAGAACACACATGTCGTATCACACATACAATGTATCCATAGAGAACACACATGTCATATCACACATACAATGTATCCATAGAGAACACGCATGTCATATCACACATACAATGTATCGATAGAGAACATACATATCATACATACAATGTATCCATAGAGAACACGCATGTCATATCACACATACAATGTATCCATAGAGAACATACATGTCATATCACACATACAATGTATCCATAGAGAACACACATGTCATATCACACATACAATATATCCATAGAGAACACGCATGTCATATCACACATACAATGTATCCATAGAGAACACGCATGTCATATCACACATACAATGTATCCATAGAGAACACACATGTCATATCACACATACAATGTATCCATAGAGAACACACATGTCATATCACACATACATTGTATCCATAGAGAACACACATGTCATATCACACATACAATGTATCCATAGAGAACACGCATGTCATATCACACATACAATGTATCCATAGAGAACACGCATGTCATATCACACATACAATGTATCCATAGAGAACATACATATCACACATACAATGTATCCATAGAGAACACACATGTCATATCACACATACAATGTATCCATAGAGAACACGCATGTCATATCACACATACAATGTATCCATAGAGAACACGCATGTCATATCACACATACAATGTATCCATAGAGAACATACATGTCATATCACACATACAATGTATCCATAGAGAACACACATGTCATATCACACATACAATGTATCCATAGAGAACACGCATGTCATTTCACACATACATGTCATATCACACATACAATGTATCCATAGAGAACATACATATCATATCACACATAAAATGTATCCATAGAGAACACGCATGTCATATCACACATACAATGTATCCATAGAGAACACGCATGTCATATCACACATACAATGTATCCATAGAGAACATACATATCATACATACAATGTATCCATAGAGAACACGCATGTCATATCACACATACAATGTATCCATAGAGAACACGCATGTCATATCACACATACAATGTATCCATAGAGAACATACATATCATACATACAATGTATCCATAGAGAACACTCATGTCATATCACACATACAATGTATCCATAGAGAACATACATGTCATATCACACATGCAATGTATCCATAGAGAACACACATGTCATATCACACATACAATATATCCATAGAGAACACGCATGTCATATCACACATACAATGTATCCATAGAGAACACGCATGTCATATCACACATACAATGTATCCATAGAGAACACACATGTCATATCACACATACAATGTATCCATAGAGAACACGCATGTCATATCACACATACAATGTATCCATAGAGAACCCGCATGTCATATCACACATACAATGTATCCATAGAGAACATACATATCACACATACAATGTATCCATAGAGAACACACATGTCATATCACACATACAATGTATCCATAGAGAACACGCATGTCATATCACACATACAATGTATCCATAGAGAACACGCATGTCATATCACACATACAATGTATCCATAGAGAACATACATGTCATATCACACATACAATGTATCCATAGAGAACACACATGTCATATCACACATACAATGTATCCATAGAGAACACGCATGTCATATCACACATACAATGTATCCATAGAGAACACGCATGTCATATCACACATACAATGTATCCATAGAGAACATACATATCATACATACAATGTATCCATAGAGAACATGCATGTCATATCACACATACAATGTATCCACAGAGAACATACATATCATACATACAATGTATCCATAGAGAACACGCATGTCATATCACACATACAATGTATCCATAGAGAACACGCATGTCATATCACACATACAATGTATCCATAGAGAACACACATGTCATATCACACATACAATGTATCCATAGAGAACACACATGTCATATCACACATACAATGTATCCATAGAGAACACACATGTCGTATCACACATACAATGTATCCATAGAGAACACGCATGTCATATCACACATACAATGTATCCATAGAGAACACGCATGTCATATCACACATACAATGTATCCATAGAGAACACGCATGTCATATCACACATACAATGTATCCATAGAGAACATACATATCATATCACACATAAAATGTATCCATAGAGAACACACATGTCATATCACACATACAATGTATCCATAGAGAACACGCATGTCGTATCACACATACAATGTATCCATAGAGAACACACATGTCATATCACACATACAATGTATCCATAGAGAACACACATGTCGTATCACACATACAATGTATCCATAGAGAACACACATGTCATATCACACATACAATGTATCCATAAAGAACACGCATGTCATATCACACATACAATGTATCCATAGAGAACATACATATCATACATACAATGTATCCATAGAGAACACGCATGTCATATCACACATACAATGTATCCATAGAGAACATACATGTCATATCACACATACAATGTATCCATAGAGAACACGCATGTCATATCACACATACAATGTATCCATAGAGAACACACATGTCATATCACACATACAATATATCCATAGAGAACACGCATGTCATATCACACATACAATGTATCCATAGAGAACACGCATGTCATATCACACATACAATGTATCCATAGAGAACACACATGTCATATCACACATACAATGTATCCATAGAGAACACGCATGTCATATCACACATACAATGTATCCATAGAGAACACGCATGTCATATCACACATACAATGTATCCATAGAGAACATACATATCACACATACAATGTATCCATAGAGAACACACATGTCATATCACACATACAATGTATCCATAGAGAACACGCATGTCATATCACACATACAATGTATCCATAGAGAACACGCATGTCATATCACACATACAATGTATCCATAGAGAACATACATGTCATATCACACATACAATGTATCCATAGAGAACACACATGTCATATCACACATACAATGTATCCATAGAGAACACGCATGTCATATCACACATACATGTCATATCAGACATACAATGTATCCATAGAGAACATACATATCATATCACACATAAAATGTATCCATAGAGAACACGCATGTCATATCACACATACAATGTATCCATAGAGAACACGCATGTCATATCACACATACATGTCATATCACACATACAATGTATCCATAGAGAACATACATATCATATCACACATAAAATGTATCCATAGAGAACACACATGTCATATCACACATACAATGTATCCATAGAGAACATACATGTCATATCACACATACAATGTATCCATAGAGAACACGCATGTCATATCACACATACAATGTATCCATAGAGAACATACATGTCATATCACACATACAATGTATCCATAGAGAACACGCATGTCTTATCACACATACAATGTATCCATAGAGAACACACATGTCATATCACACATACAATGTATCCATAGAGAACACGCATGTCATATCACACATACATTGTATCCATAGAGAACATACATGTCATATCACACATACAATGTATCCATAGAGAACACGCATGTCATATCACACATACATTGTATCCATAGAGAACATACATGTCATATCACACATACAATGTATCCATAGAGAACATACATATCATATCACACATACAATGTATCCATAGAGAACACACATGTCATATCACACATACAATGTATCTATAGAGAACACACATGTCATATCACACATACAATGTATCTATAGAGAACATACATGTCATATCACACATACAATGTATCCATAGAGAACACGCATGTCATATCACACATACAATGTATCCATAGAGAACACACATGTCATATCACACATACAATGTATCCATAGAGAACACACATGTCATATCACACATACAATGTATCCATAGAGAACACGCATGTCATATCACACATACAATGTATCCATAGAGAACACGCATGTCATATCACACATACAATGTATCCATAGAGAACACGCATGTCATATCACACATACAATGTATCCATAGAGAACACACCTTTCTGTCCATGTGATCGAGGTCATAGAGCTGCAGATGTTCCCGGAGTTCAGAGAACGGTTGATCCAACCTCAGATCCTCCAGAGCGTTATCAGGATGGGATTCGATCACTGGAAGGTCACACAAAGGTTCCGATTCAGCAGAAAAGGAAATAAATTTCTCATCTACATTCTGTGGCCTCCTGACCATCACACACTTCTATACATAGAAGAAGAAGGTGGACATCCCACACCCTCCGATCACATCTATGCAAATCACATGAATTCTGAACGGCATCCAATTCCATTCACATGTGAAGCAGACCAGCTTTCAATGGAGCTGGATCATATATATATATATAAAATGGGGGCAGGGGCGGATCCAGAGTCTAGGCTCGGGAGGGGCACTGCCAGAAAATAAGGTGTTGCTTACAGAACTGGAGGGGGGGGGTCAGGAGAGCACACAACAGCGAGGTCAGGATGGCACACACAAGGGAGGACAGAGTACAGGGTCAGGAGGGCACACACCGGCGGGAGGTCAGGACAGCACAGTATGGGGTCAGTAGGGCACACTCCGGGGAGGTCAGGAGGGCATACACCAGGGAGGTCAAGAGAGCACAGTACGGGGTCAGGAGAGCACACACCAGGGAGATCAGGAGGGCATACACTGAGGGAGGGGTTGAAAGGGCACACTGTGGGGGAGGGGGAGGGCCAGAAGGGCACACATTGAGAGAGTCAGGAGGGCACACACTGGGGGGGTCAGGAGGGCACACACTGGGGGGATCAGGAGGGCACACACTGGGGGGATCAGGAGGGCACACACTGGGGGGGGATCAGGAGGGCACACACTGGGGGAGTCAGAAGGGCACACACTGGGGGGGGATCAGAAGGGCACACACTGGGGGGGATCAGAAGGGCACACACTGGGGGGGATCAGAAGGGCACACACTGGGGGGGATCAGAAGGGCACACACTGGGGGGGATCAGAAGGGCACACACTGGGGGGGATCAGAAGGGCACACACTGGGGGGGATCAGAAGGGCACACACTGGGGGGGATCAGAAGGGCACACACTGGGGGGGATCAGAAGGGCACACACTGGGGGGGATCAGAAGGGCACACACTGGGGGGGATCAGAAGGGCACACACTGGGGGGGATCAGGAGGGCACACACTGGGGGGGATCAGGAGGGCACACACTGGGGGGGATCAGGAGGGCACACACTGGGGGGATCAGGAGGGCACACACTGGGGGGGATCAGAAGGGCACACACTGGGGGGGATCAGAAGGGCACACACTGGGGGGATCAGGAGGGCACACACTGGGGGGATCAGGAGGGCACACACTGGGGGGGATCAGGAGGGCACACACTGGGGGGATCAGGAGGGCACACACTGGGGGGGATCAGGAGGGCACACACTGGGGGGGGATCAGGAGGGCACACACTGGGGGGGATCAGGAGGGCACACACTGGGGGGGATCAGGAGGGCACACACTGGGGGGGATCAGGAGGGCACACACTGGGGGGGATCAGGAGGGCACACACTGGGGGGGATCAGGAGGGCACACACTGGGGGGATCAGAAGGGCACACACTGGGGGGATCAGGAGGGCACACCCTGGGGGGATCAGGAGGGCACACACTGGGGGGATCAGAAGGGCACACACTGGGGGGATCAGAAGGGCACACACTGGGGGGATCAGAAGGGCACACACTGGGGGAGTCAGAAGGGCACACACTGTGGGGGAGTCAGAAGGGCACACACTGGGGAAGTCAGGAGGGCACACACTGGGGGGATCAGGAGGGCACACACTGGGGGGATCAGGAGGGCACACACTGGGGGGATCAGGAGGGCACACACTGGGGGGGATCAGGAGGGCACACACTGGGGGGATCAGGAGGGCACACACTGGGGGGATCAGGAGGGCACACACTGGGGGGATCAGGAGGGCACACACTGGGGGGATCAGGAGGGCACACACTGGGGGGGATCAGGAGGGCACACACTGGGGGGATCAGGAGGGCACACACTGGGGGGGATCAGGAGGGCACACACTGGGGGGGGATCAGGAGGGCACACACTGGGGGGGATCAGGAGGGCACACACTGGGGGGGATCAGGAGGGCACACACTGGGGGGGATCAGGAGGGCACACACTGGGGGGATCAGGAGGGCACACACTGGGGGGGATCAGAAGGGCACACACTGGGGGGGATCAGAAGGGCACACTGGGGGGGATCAGAAGGGCACACACTGGGGGGGATCAGAAGGGCACACACTGGGGGGATCAGAAGGGCACACACTGGGGGGATCAGGAGGGCACACACTGGGGGGATCAGAAGGGCACACACTGGGGGGATCAGAAGGGCACACACTGGGGGGATCAGAAGGGCACACACTGGGGGAGTCAGAAGGGCACACACTGTGGGGGAGTCAGGAGGGCACACACTGGGGAAGTCAGGAGGGCACACACTGGGGGGAGTCAGGAGGGCACACACTGGGGGGATCAGGAGGGCACACACTGGGGGGGATCAGGAGGGCACACACTGGGGGGATCAGGAGGGCACACACTGGGGGGGATCAGGAGGGCACACACTGGGGGGGATCAGGAGGGCACACACTGGGGGGGGATCAGGAGGGCACACACTGGGGGGGGATCAGGAGGGCACACACTGGGGGGGGATCAGGAGGGCACACACTGGGGGGGATCAGGAGGGCACACACTGGGGGGGATCAGGAGGGCACACACTGGGGGGGATCAGGAGGGCACACACTGGGGGGGATCAGGAGGGCACACACTGGGGGGGATCAGGAGGGCACACACTGGGGGGGATCAGGAGGGCACACACTGGGGGGGATCAGGAGGGCACACACTGGGGGGGATCAGGAGGGCACACACTGGGGGGGATCAGGAGGGCACACACTGGGGGGGATCAGGAGGGCACACACTGGGGGGGATCAGGAGGGCACACACTGGGGGGGGATCAGGAGGGCACACACTGGGGGGGATCAGGAGGGCACACACGGGGGGGATCAGGAGGGCACACACTGGGGGGGATCAGGAGGGCACACACTGGGGGGGATCAGGAGGGCACACACTGGGAGGATCAGGAGGGCACACACTGGGGGGGATCAGAAGGGCACACACTGGGGGGATCAGAAGGGCACACACTGGGGGGGGGATCAGAAGGGCACACACTGGGGGGGGGATCAGAAGGGCACACACTGGGGGGGATCAGAAGGGCACACACTGGGGGGGATCAGAAGGGCACACACTGGGGGGGATCAGAAGGGCACACACTGGGGGGGATCAGAAGGGCACACACTGGGGGGGATCAGAAGGGCACACACTGGGGGATCAGAAGGGCACACACTGGGGGGATCAGAAGGGCACACACTGGGGGGGGTTCAGGAGGGCACACACTGGGGGATCAGAAGGGCACACACTGGGGGGATCAGAAGGGCACACACTGGGGGGATCAGAAGGGCACACACTGGGGGGGATCAGGAGGGCACACAGCAGGGGGCAGTCACAATGCTTTATTGAGCCCAATTTCTCACTGTGCCACATGAAAAGATGCAGTCCCATTTGTCAGCTAACAGCTCCTCTATGCTAAGCTGCAATAACTCAGCAGACTTAGCATAGAGGTGCCTGTAAACCAATCCAGGATATACTGCTAGCTGAGCTCACCTCCAGGAAGTTCAGTCACTAGGCTCCCTCTGCTCACACCTCCCTCTTCCAGGCGGGCGCGGTCTCGGGGGTCAGGCACATCCCCTTCCCTCCCACTCAAGCAGAAGCCTGCAGGAGAGAGGCTGAAAAGCTGCTGGGGGAGGTACAGGGGGCGGAGAGAGCAGTTCCAAGTGTGTGTGCTGTAATTCCTAATGCTGAGAATGGCTGTGAGTTGTCCCGACCGTGGGACATTCTCGGGGCGCGCTAAGCCTCGGAGTCAGCAATATTTTCTCGGGGGGTGCAATTGCCCTGTTGCCCCCCCCCCCCCCCCGGATCCGCCCCTGAATGGGGGTCGGTAGTGTTGCAGTTCAGATTTTAGTGTCAAATTTTCACCTGAACTGCTGAATAGAAACCTCTTCACCAAAACCGATCCCCATATATGTGAACCCCACATTACAATATATCATTCCTGGGAGCCTCCTACAAAGACATTGCAGACAATTCTGTTCTTCCAACCTTCTGCTAACAGTTTGAAGACCCTTTGCTGTACCACCCCCCCTCCCCACGTAGTCTCCATATCACCCTCCATGTAGTCTCTACATCACCCTCCATGTAGTCTCTACATCACCCTCCATGTAGTCTCTACATCACCCTCCATGTAGTCTCTACATCACCCTCCATGTAGTCTCTACATCACCCTCCATGTAGTCTCTACATCACCCTCCATGTAGTCTCTACATCACCCTCCATGTAGTCTCTACATCACCCTCCATGTAGTCTCTACATCACCCTCCATGTAGTCTCTACATCACCCTCCATGTAGTCTCTATATATCACCCTCCATGTAGTCTCTACATCACCCTCCATGTAGTCTCTACATCACCTTCCATGTAGTCTCTATATATCACCCTCCATGTAGTCTCTACATCACCCTCCATGTAGTCTCCATATATCAGTCTCCATGTAGTCTCTATATATCACCCTCCATGTAGTCTCCATATATCAGTCTCCATATCACCCTCCATGTAGTCTCCATATATCACCCTCCATGTAGTCTCCATATCACCCTCCATGTAGTCTCTACATCACCCTCCATGTAGTCTCCATATATCACCCTCCATGTAGTCTCCATATATCACCCTCCATGTAGTCTCCATATATCACCCTCCATGTAGTCTCCATATATCACCCTCCATGTAGTCTCCATATATCACCCTCCATGTAGTCTCTATATATCACCCTCCATGTAGTCTCCATATATCAGTCTCCATATCACCCTCCATGTAGTCTCCACATCACCCTCCATGTAGTCTCCATATCACCCTCCATGTAGTCTCCATATCACCCTCCATGTAGTCTCCATATATCAGTCTCCATATCACCCTCCATGTTATCTCCATATATCACCCTCCATGTAGTCTCTATATCACACTCCATGCAGTCTCTATATATCACCCTCCATGTAGTCTCCATATATCACCCTCCATGTAGTCTCTATATATCACCCTCCATGTAGTCTCCATATATCAGTCTCCATATCACCCTCCATGTAGTCTCCACATCACCCTCCATGTAGTCTCCACATCACCCTCCATGTAGTCTCTATATATCACCCTCCATGCAGTCTCTATATATCACCCTCCATGTAGTCTCCATATATCAGTCTCCATGTAGTCTCTATATATCACCCTCCATGTAGTCTCTACATCACCCTCCATGTAGTCTCTACATCACCCTCCATGTAGTCTCTATATATCACACTCCATGCAGTCTCTATATATCACCCTCCATGTAGTCTCTATATATCACCCTCCATGCAGTCTCTATATATCACCCTCCATGCAGTCTATATATCACCCTCCATGTAGTCTCTATATATCACCCTCCATGCAGTCTCTATATATCACCCTCCATGTAGTCTTTATATATCACCCTCCATGTAGTCTCCATATCACCCTCCATGTAGTCTCCATATATCACCCTCCATGTAGTCTCCACATCACCCTCCATGTAGTCTCTACATCACCCTCCATGTAGTCTCTACATCACCCTCCATGTAGTCTCCACATCACCCTCCATGTAGTCTCCACATCACCCTCCATGTAGTCTCCACATCACCCTCCATGTAGTCTCCACATCACCCTCCATGTAGTCTCTACATCACCCTCCATGTAGTCTCCACATCACCCTCCATGTAGTCTTTATATATCACCCTCCATGTAGTCTCTATATATCACCCTCCATGCAGTCTCTATATATCACCCTCCATGTAGTCTCTATATATCACCCTCCATGCAGTCTCCATATATCACCCTCCATGCAGTCTCCATATATCACCCTCCATGTAGTCTCTACATCACCCTCCATGTAGTCTCCACATCACCCTCCATGTAGTCTCCACATCACCCTCCATGTAGTCTCCACATCACCCTCCATGTAGTCTCCACATCACCCTCCATGTAGTCTCCATATATCACCCTCCATGCAGTCTCCATATATCACCCTCCATGCAGTCTCCATATATCACCCTCCATGCAGTCTCCATATATCACCCTCCATGCAGTCTCCATATATCACCCTCCATGTAGTCTCTATATATCACCCTCCATGTAGTCTCTATATATCACCCTCCATGTAGTCTCTATATCACACTCCATGCAGTCTCTATATATCACCCTCCATGTAGTCTCTATATATCACCCTCCATGCAGTCTCTATATATCACCCTCCATGCAGTCTATATATCACCCTCCATGTAGTCTCTATATATCACCCTCCATGCAGTCTCTATATATCACCCTCCATGTAGTCTTTATATATCACCCTCCATGTAGTCTCCATATCACCCTCCATGTAGTCTCCATATATCACCCTCCATGTAGTCTCCACATCACCCTCCATGTAGTCTCTACATCACCCTCCATGTAGTCTCCATATATCACCCTCCATGTAGTCTCTATATATCACCCTCCATGTAGTCTCTATATATCACCCTCCATGTAGTCTCCATATATCAGTCTCCATATCACCCTCCATGTAGTCTCCATATATCACCCTCCATGTAGTCTCTATATATCACCCTCCATGTAGTCTCCATATATCACCCTCCATGTAGTCTCTATATATCACCATCCATGTAGTCTCTATATATCACACTCCATGCAGTCTCTATATATCACCCTCCATGTAGTCTCCACATCACCCTCCATGTAGTCTCCACATCACCCTCCATGCAGTCTCTATATCACACTCCATGCAGTCTCTATATATCACCCTCCATGTAGTCTCCATATATCACCCTCCATGTAGTCTCTATATATCACCCTCCATGTAGTCTCCACATCACCCTCCATGTAGTCTCTACATCACCCTCCATGCAGTCTCTATATCACACTCCATGCAGTCTCTATATATCACCCTCCATGTAGTCTCCATATATCACCCTCCATGTAGTCTCTATATATCACCCTCCATGTAGTCTCCACATCACCCTCCATGTAGTCTCCACATCACCCTCCATGTAGTCTCCACATCACCCTCCATGTAGTCTCTACATCACCCTCCATGTAGTCTCTACATCACCCTCCATGTAGTCTCTACATCACCCTCCATGTAGTCTCTATATATCACCCTCCATGTAGTCTCTATATATCACCCTCCATGTAGTCTCTATATATCACCCTCCATGTAGTCTCCATATATCAGTCTCCATATCACCCTCCACGTATTCTCCATATATCACCCTCCATGTAGTCTCTACATCACCCTCCATGTAGTCTCCATATCACCCTCCATGTAGTCTCCATATATCACCCTCCATGTAGTCTCTATATATCACCCTCCATGTAGTCTCTATATATCACCCTCCATGTAGTCTCCACATCACCCTCCATGTAGTCTCCATATATCACCCTCCATGTAGTCTCCATATATCAGTCTCCATATCACCCTCCATGTAGTCTCCATATATCACCCTCCATGTAGTCTCCATATATCAGTCTCCATATCACCCTCCATGTAGTCTCCATATATCACCCTCCATGTAGTCTCCATATATCACCCTCCATGTAGTCTCCATATATCACCCTCCATGTAGTCTCCATATATCACCCTCCATGTAGTCTCTACATCACCCTCCATGTAGTCTCCATATCACCCTCCATGCAGTCTCCATATATCACCCTCCATGTAGTCTCCATATCACCCTCCATGTAATCTCCATATATCACCCTCCATGTAGTCTCTATATATCAACCTCCATGCAGTCTCTATATATCACCCTCCATGTAGTCTCCATATATCAGTCTCCATATCACCCTCCATGTAGTCTCTATATATCACCCTCCATGTAGTCTCTACATCACCCTCCATGTAGTCTCCATATCACCCTCCATGCAGTCTCCATATATCACCCTCCATGCAGTCTCTATATATCACCCTCCATGTAGTCTCCATATATCACCCTCCATGCAGTCTCTATATATCACCCTCCATGTAGTCTCCATATATCACCCTCCATGCAGTCTCTATATATCACCCTCCATGCAGTCTCTATATATCACCCTCCATGTAGTCTCTACATCACCCTCCATGTAGTCTCTATATATCACCCTCCATGCAGTCTCTATATATCACCCTCCATGTAGTCTCTATATATCACCCTCCATGTAGTCTCTATATATCACCCTCCATGTAGTCTCCATATATCACCCTCCATGTAGTCTCTATATATCACCCTCCATGTAGTCTCTATATATCACCCTCCATGTAGTCTCCATATCACCCTCCATGTATTCTCCATATATCACACTCCATGCAGTCTCTATATATCACCCTCCATGTAGTCTCCACATCACCCTCCATGTAGTCTCCACATCACCCTCCATGTAGTCTCCATATATCACCCTCCATGCAGTCTCCATATATCACCCTCCATGCAGTCTCCATATATCACCCTCCATGCAGTCTCCATATATCACCCTCCATGCAGTCTCCATATATCACCCTCCATGTAGTCTCTACATCACCCTCCATGTAGTCTCCACATCACCCTCCATGTAGTCTCCACATCACCCTCCATGTAGTCTCTACATCACCCTCCATGTAGTCTCCACATCACCCTCCATGTAGTCTCTACATCACCCTCCATGTAGTCTCCATATATCACCCTCCATGTAGTCTCTATATATCACCCTCCATGTAGTCTCTATATATCACCCTCCATGTAGTCTCCATATATCAGTCTCCATATCACCCTCCATGTAGTCTCCACATCACCCTCCATGTAGTCTCCATATCACCCTCCATGTAGTCTCCACATCACCCTCCATGTAGTCTCCATATATCACCCTCCATGTAGTCTCTATATATCACCCTCCATGTAGTCTCCATATATCACCCTCCATGTAGTCTCTATATATCACCATCCATGTAGTCTCTATATATCACACTCCATGCAGTCTCTATATATCACCCTCCATGTAGTCTCCACATCACCCTCCATGTAGTCTCCACATCACCCTCCATGTAGTCTCCACATCACCCTCCATGTAGTCTCCATATATCACCCTCCATGCAGTCTCCATATATCACCCTCCATGCAGTCTCCATATATCACCCTCCATGTAGTCTCCATATATCACCCTCCATGTAGTCTCCATATATCACCCTCCATGTAGTCTCCATATCACCCTCCATGTAGTCTCCATATATCACCCTCCATGTAGTCTCCATATCACCCTCCATGTAGTCTCCATATATCACCCTCCATGCAGTCTCTATATATCACCCTCCATGCAGTCTCTATATCACACTCCATGCAGTCTCTATATATCACCCTCCATGTAGTCTCCATATATCACCCTCCATGTAGTCTCTATATATCACCCTCCATGTAGTCTCCACATCACCCTCCATGTAGTCTCCACATCACCCTCCATGTAGTCTCTACATCACCCTCCATGTAGTCTCTACATCACCCTCCATGTAGTCTCTATATATCACCCTCCATGTAGTCTCTATATATCACCCTCCATGTAGTCTCTATATATCACCCTCCATGTAGTCTCCATATATCAGTCTCCATATCACCCTCCATGTATTCTCCATATATCACCCTCCATGTAGTCTCTATATCACACTCCATGTAGTCTCTACATCACCCTCCATGTAGTCTCTACATCACCCTCCATGTAGTCTCTACATCACCCTCCATGTAGTCTCTACATCACCCTCCATGTAGTCTCTACATCACCCTCCATGTAGTCTCCATATCACCCTCCATGTAGTCTCCATATATCACCCTCCATGTAGTCTCTATATATCACCCTCCATGTAGTCTCCATATATCACCCTCCATGTAGTCTCCACATCACCCTCCATGTAGTCTCCATATATCACCCTCCATGTAGTCTCCATATATCAGTCTCCATATCACCCTCCATGTAGTCTCCATATATCACCCTCCATGTAGTCTCCATATATCAGTCTCCATATCACCCTCCATGTAGTCTCCATATATCACCCTCCATGTAGTCTCCATATATCACCCTCCATGTAGTCTCCATATATCACCCTCCATGTAGTCTCCATATATCACCCTCCATGTAGTCTCTACATCACCCTCCATGTAGTCTCCATATCACCCTCCATGCAGTCTCCATATATCACCCTCCATGTAGTCTCCATATATCACCCTCCATGTAGTCTCCATATATCACCCTCCATGTAGTCTCTACATCACCCTCCATGTAGTCTCCATATCACCCTCCATGTAGTCTCCATATATCACCCTCCATGTAGTCTCCATATATCACCCTCCATGTGGTCTCCATATATCACCCTCCATGTAGTCTCCATATATCACCCTCCATGTAGTCTCCATATCACCCTCCATGTAGTCTCCATATATCACCCTCCATGTAGTCTCTATATATCACCCTCCATGTAGTCTCTATATATCACCCTCCATGTAGTCTCCATATCACCCTCCATGTAGTCTCCATATATCAACCTCCATGCAGTCTCTATATATTACCCTCCATGTAGTCTCCATATATCAGTCTCCATATCACCCTCCATGTAGTCTCTATATATCACCCTCCATGTAGTCTCCACATCACCCTCCATGTAGTCTCTACATCACCCTCCATGTAGTCTCCATATCACCCTCCATGCAGTCTCCATATATCACCCTCCATGCAGTCTCCATATATCACCCTCCATGTAGTCTCCATATATCAGTCTCCATATCACCCTCCATGTAGTCTCCATATATCACCCTCCATGTAGTCTCCATATATCACCCTCCATGTAGTCTCCATATATCACCCTCCATGTAGTCTCCATATATCACCCTCCATGTAGTCTCTACATCACCCTCCATGTAGTCTCCATATCACCCTCCATGCAGTCTCCATATATCACCCTCCATGTAGTCTCCATATCACCCTCCATGTAGTCTCCATATATCACCCTCCATGTAGTCTCTATATATCACCCTCCATGTAGTCTCTATATATCACCCTCCATGTAGTCTCCATATCACCCTCCATGTAGTCTCCATATATCAACCTCCATGCAGTCTCTATATATTACCCTCCATGTAGTCTCCATATATCAGTCTCCATATCACCCTCCATGTAGTCTCTATATATCACCCTCCATGTAGTCTCCACATCACCCTCCATGTAGTCTCTACATCACCCTCCATGTAGTCTCCATATCACCCTCCATGCAGTCTCCATATATCACCCTCCATGCAGTCTCTATATATCACCCTCCATGTAGTCTCTATATATCACCCTCCATGCAGTCTCTATATATCACCCTCCATGTAGTCTCCATATATCACCCTCCATGCAGTCTCTATATATCACCCTCCATGCAGTCTCTATATATCACCCTCCATGTAGTCTCTACATCACCCTCCATGTAGTCTCTATATATCACCCTCCATGCAGTCTCTATATATCACCCTCCATGTAGTCTCTATATATCACCCTCCATGTAGTCTCTATATATCACCCTCCATGCAGTCTCCATATATCACCCTCCATGTAGTCTCCACATCACCCTCCATGCAGTCTCCATATATCACCCTCCATGCAGTCTCTATATATCTCCCTCCATGCAGTCTCTATATATCACCCTCCATGTAGTCTCCACATCACCCTCCATGCAGTCACCATATATCACCCTCCATGCAGTCTCTATATATCTCCCTCCATGTAGTCTCCATATATCACCCTCCATGCAGTCTCTATATATCACCCTCCATGCAGTCTCTATATATCACCCTCCATGTAGTCTCTATATATCACCCTCCATGTAGTCTCTATATATCACCCTCCATGCAGTCTCTATATATCACCCTCCATGTAGTCTCTACATCACCCTCCATGTAGTCTCTATATATCACCCTCCATGTAGTCTCTATATATCACCCTCCATGTAGTCTCTATATATCACCCTCCATGTAGTCTCCATATATCACCCTCCATGTAGTCTCCACATCACCCTCCATGCAGTCTCCATATATCACCCTCCATGTAGTCTCGATATATCACCCTCCATGTAGTCTCTATATATCACCCTCCATGCAGTCTCTATATATCACCCTCCATGTAGTCTCCACATCACCCTCCATGCAGTCTCCATATATCACCCTCCATGCAGTCTCTATATATCTCCCTCCATGTAGTCTCCATATATCACCCTCCATGCAGTCTCTATATATCACCCTCCATGCAGTCTCTATATATCACCCTCCATGTAGTCTCTATATATCACCCTCCATGCAGTCTCTATATATCACCCTCCATGTAGTCTCTATATATCACCCTCCATGCAGTCTCTATATATCACCCTCCATGCAGTCTCTATATATCACCCTCCATGTAGTCTCTATATATCACCCTCCATGCAGTCTCCATATCACCCTCCATGCAGTCTCCATATCACCCTCCATGCAGTCTCTATATATCACCCTCCATGCAGTCTCCATATCACCCTCCATGTAGTCTCTATATATCACCCTCCATGCAGTCTCTATATATCACCCTCCATGCAGTCTCTATATATCACCCTCCATGTAGTCTCTATATATCACCCTCCATGCAGTCTCCATATCACCCTCCATGCAGTCTCCATATCACCCTCCATGCAGTCTCTATATATCACCCTCCATGCAGTCTCCATATCACCCTCCATGTAGTCTCCATATATCACACTCCATGCAGTCTCCATATCACCCTCCATGCAGTCTCCATATCACCCTCCATGCAGTCTCCATATATCACCCTCCATGCAGTCTCCATATATCACCCTCCATGCAGTCTGCATTGGTTTTTACTCACCGGTATGCTCTTTAACAATAACTCTCATATATCCCACAAATCCGTACGCTCGGCAGACCAGAAGCGGGATATTGGCGTTCCACAGCGTCTCGGCCAGACTCAGCAATGTGCTGGAAGGAAGAGGTGGAGAGATATGAATCCCTCTCCGTATACACAGAGGTCAGAGGTCAACCTCCCCCCAATTACCCAGCAGCCAATCAGAGCGCACTTGTGGTAGTTTAGTGCAGTCAGGTTAATAGAAGACGATTTCTGATTGGGTGATATGGATTGCAGTGCACTTGCTCATTCATGTCCATGTAAAGATTCCCCCCCCAGACACCCCCATGTCAGGTAGTGGGGGGGGGGGGGGGGGGGGGGGTGACGTCACCCTCTCTGACATGTGACAGCATGTGGGCCTGGTGATTGGCCGCTATGCCCGAGCGCTATCACATGGGGGAGGTCCCAATAATTGGGTATTACTGAAGCGGTGATGGGGGAGCGCTGGCCATGTGACTATATGGGGGGGGTTGGGGGGCCCTTTACCTGACCCCGGCGGTAAGTGATCGCCTGTTTCTAATTGCTGAGATTACAGACTTACCTCTCCGGTAGCTGAGTGGCGATCACTAAAGTAAATTTGTTGAAGAAAGACGGATCCGTGTCTAGAAGTTGTTCTGGATGCTAAAAAACAAAAGACGACGTCATTGGTCAGAAGGAAACCGGCTTTTCCTGCAATATTTATTATCAATACAAAGATATCCAATGCAAAAGTTTTTATGTCCTCAGTCTGATTGGCCAGCATCATTCAACCCACTTCCTCTGAGCCCAGGTTGTCCTGGACCCTCCCCAGCCTGTGATTGGACAGTGACGTGAAATCAGCAGAGTGATGAGCTCATCTCCCCGTCCTCTCCTCCAATCAGCATGTTCCTTGTCAGCACAGGAACTGACTGATCTCTCACTTCCAGCCATACAGAGCCTGCAGGAGGCGGGTCCAACCCCGGAGCTTCCACGCCTTACAGAGAAGCTTTTATATGGATTTCAGGTCTGCCTATAATTCAGTGTTACTCCAACCAACTTACCTACCTACCTACCAACCAACTTACCTACCTACCTACCTACCTACTAACCAACCTACCAACTTACCTACTAACCTACCTACCAACTTACCAACCTACCTACCAACCAACCTATCAACCTGCCTACTAACCTACCTACCAACTTACCTACTAACCTACCTACCTACCAACCTACCTACTAACCTACCTACCTACCAACTTACCAATCAACCAACCAACCAACCAACCTACCTACCAACCTACCTACCAACCTACCAACCTACCAACTTACCAACCAACCTACCAACCTACCAACTTACCAACCAACCTACCTACCAACCAACCTACTAACCTACCTACCTACCAATCTACCTATCAACCTACCTACCAACCTACCTACCAACCAACCTACTAACCTACCTACCTACCAATCTACCTACCAACCTACCTACCAACCTACCTACCAACCTACCTACAACTTACCAACCTACCTACCTACCTACCAACTTACCAACCAACCTACCTACCTACCTACTAACTTGCCAACCAACCTACCTACCAACCTACCTACCAACCTACCTACCTACTAACCTACCTACCAACCTACCGACCTACCTACCAACCAACCTTCCAACCAACCAACCAACCTACCTATCAACCTACCTACCAACCAACCAACCTATCAACCTACCTACCAACCAACCTACCTATCAACCTACCTACCAACCTACCTACCAACCTACCAACCTACCAACTTACCAACCAACCTACCAACCTACCAACTTACCAACCAACCTACCTACCAACCAACCTACTAACCTACCTACCTACCAATCTACCTATCAACCTACCTACCAACCTACCTACCAACCAACCTACTAACCTACCTACCTACCAATCTACCTACCAACCTACCTACCAACCTACCTACCAACCTACCTACAACTTACCAACCTACCTACCTACCTACCAACTTACCAACCAACCTACCTACCTACCTACTAACTTGCCAACCAACCTACCTACCAACCTACCTACCAACCAACCTACCTACCAACCTACCTACCTACTAACCTACCTACCAACCTACCGACCTACCTACCAACCAACCTTCCAACCAACCAACCAACCTACCTATCAACCTACCTACCAACCAACCAACCTATCAACCTACCTACCAACCAACCTACCTATCAACCTACCTACCAACCAACCTACCAATCTATCAACCTACCTACCAACCTTCCAACCTACCTACTAACCTACCAACCAACCAACCTACCAACCTACTAACCAACCTACCTACCTACCAACCTTCTACAGGAAGACTCCGTCCCAACCTTGTAATAGTCATTATTGGGGGAGCTCAGATCAGACTTCCTCCTATGGAATACAAGCTTCACTCAGGAGGCTCCTCATCTCACTATGGGGGGAGGGGGGGGGGGGGGGTCAACAAACGGAATGACCAGGGAGGGGGAAGAGCCGGTGTCCACGTTTTCCAAGTACCAGATTACTAGTGCTGATCGCACTCAAGGTCCAGTGTGAGCTCTGTGTGTTCTCCATACAACTGGCCAGAGAAGGCCCGGGGGGAGGGGGGGGACAACAACCCCCCCCCCACCCCAACTTACCCCATCGGTGGCGGGGAACAGAGGGCACATCATGCAGGGGGACAGGCTATGGTGGGCATCTCCCCTGAGATCACAGCAGCAACTTCTCCCCTCCTCCTAGACGTCCAATAGGATCGCCTGACCTTTTAGCCAATTGGGAAATGGGTAACAGATCCGCACTTCCTGATTGGCGGAGAGGCGATTCAGTGTTAGAAAAGAGAATATTCATTTGCTTTCCCAAGCTCAATGCTCTGCCCCCTGTGCCCACCCCATTCTGAAGGATATTAGAAAGGGGCGGGACGCCTGAATAGGGGGTGGCTGTAACGCGTGAATCTATCTATTACCATATAGGGGCGTGGCCTACAACCAGGGGCGTGGCCTACAACCAGGGGCGTGGCCTACAACCAGGGGCGTGGCCTACAACCAGCGCCATTCACTGACAGATCCGATACAAACCTGAGACACGAAGTTCCCCGTCACGTCTTCATTCAGCTCCTGCAGCAGCTCCATGGCGGTCTCAGCCCGACTCTGATAATAAAACGGGAAAGATCAGATAAAAGTCTCACATGATTGGTTGTCACAACAGCTTAAAGCAGCCTATCAGGTCAAAGACGGGTCAGAAGGAGGTCATCTGCAGGTCACATAAACCCACCAATGACCTGATAGTATGATAGAGGAGATAGTCAGACTCCTCCCACCAAGACATCCATTGGCCACCGCCGGGCTGCTCAGTGTGAATGAACGCCGACATCCTCCAATCACAACCACCAGAAATCTCATGTAGCTGCAAACCTGATACAGCAATCAGCACCATGTGACAAACGTACCATAAAATAGAGGGCGGGGCCACTGTATGCCGCCTCCCCATTAATGCCCCAGATAGACTCCGGCATAAATCCTCCTCTAAATCCCCATTCCTCCGAATTTTCAATGCAAATCCCTATTCTTGGTGTGAATGTGCGGCCGCTGCGGGTGATCTCCCCTCCCCCACTGACAACAGAGTGATGGATGGAAGGCCGCTGCGGGTGATCTCCCCTCCCCCCTCTGACAACGGAGTGATGGATGGAAGGCCGCTGCGGGTGATCTCCCCTCCCCCTCTGACAACAGAGTGATGGATGGAAGGCTGCGGGTGATCTCCCCTCCCCCTCTGACAACGGAGTGATGGATGGAAGGCCGCTGCTGGGTGATCTCCCCTCCCCCCTCTGACAACGGAGTGATGGATGGAAGGCCGCCGCGGGTGATCTCCCCTCCCCCTCTGACAACAGAGTGATGGATGGAAGGCCGCTGCGGGTGATCTCCCCTCCCCCTCTGACAACGGAGTGATGGATGGAAGGCTGCGGGTGATCTCCCCTCCCCCCTCTGACAACGGAGTGATGGATGGAAGGCCGCCGCGGGTGATCTCCCCTCCCCCTCTGACAACAGAGTGATGGATGGAAGGCCGCTGCGGGTGATCTCCCCTCCCCCTCTGACAACAGAGTGATGGATGGAAGGCCGCTGCGGGTGATCTCCCCTCCCCCTCTGACAACGGAGTGATGGATGGAAGGCTGCGGGTGATCTCCCCTCCCCCCTCTGACAACGGAGTGATGGATGGAAGGCCGCCGCGGGTGATCTCCCCTCCCCCTCTGACAACAGAGTGATGGATGGAAGGCCGCTGCGGGTGATCTCCCCTCCCCCTCTGACAACAGAGTGATGGATGGAAGGCCGCTGCGGGTGATCTCCCCTCCCCCTCTGACAACAGAGTGATGGATGGAAGGCTGCGGGTGATCTCCCCTCCCCCTCTGACAACAGAGTGATGGATGGAAGGCCGCTGCGGGTGATCTCCCCTCCCCCTCTGACAACAGAGTGATGGATGGAAGGCCGCTGCGGGTGATCTCCCCTCCCCCCTCTGACAACAGAGTGATGGATGGAAGGCCGCTGCGGGTGATCTCCCCTCCCCTCTGACAACGGAGTGATGGATGGAAGGCCGCTGCGGGTGATCTCCCCTCCCCCTCTGACAACGGAGTGATGGATGGAAGGCCGCTGCGGGTGATCTCCCCTCCCCCCTCTGACAACGGAGTGATGGATGGAAGGCCGGTGGGGGTGATCTCCCCTTCCCCCCTCTGACAACGGAGTGATGAATGGAAGGCCGCTGCGGGTGATCTCCCCTCCCCCCTCTGACAACGGAGTGATGGATGGAAGGCCGCTGCGGGTGAACTCCCCTCCCCCTGACAACGGAGTGATGGATGGAAGGCCGCTGCGGGTGATCTCCCCTCCCCCCTCTGACAACGAAGTGATGGATGGAAGGCCGCTGCGGGTGATCTCCCCTCCCCCTCTGACAACGGAGTGATGGATGGAAGGCCGCTGCGGGTGATCTCCCCTCCCCCTCTGACAACGGAGTGATGGATGGAAGGCCGCTGCGGGTGATCTCCCCTCCCCCCTCTGACAACAGAGTGATGGATGGAAGGCTGCTGCGGGTGATCTCCCCTCCCCCTCTGACAACGGAGTGATGAATGGAAGGCCGCTGCGGGTGATCTCCCCTCCCCCTCTGACAACGGAGTGATGGATGGAAGGCCGCTGCGGGTGAACTCCCCTCCCCCTCTGACAACGGAGTGATGGATGGAAGGCTGCGGGTGATCTCCCCTCCCCCCTCTGACAACGGAGTGATGGATGGAAGGCCGCCGCGGGTGATCTCCCCTCCCCCTCTGACAACAGAGTGATGGATGGAAGGCCGCTGCGGGTGATCTCCCCTCCCCCTCTGACAACAGAGTGATGGATGGAAGGCCGCTGCGGGTGATCTCCTCCCCCTCTGACAACAGAGTGATGGATGGAAGGCTGCGGGTGATCTCCCCTCCCCCTCTGACAACAGAGTGATGGATGGAAGGCCGCTGCGGGTGATCTCCCCTCCCCCTCTGACAACAGAGTGATGGATGGAAGGCCGCTGCGGGTGATCTCCCCTCCCCCCTCTGACAACAGAGTGATGGATGGAAGGCCGCTGCGGGTGATCTCCCCTCCCCCTCTGACAACGGAGTGATGGATGGAAGGCCGCTGCGGGTGATCTCCCCCCCCTCTGACAACGGAGTGATGGATGGAAGGCCGCTGCGGGTGATCTCCCTCCCCCCTCTGACAACGGAGTGATGGATGGAAGGCCGGTGGGGGTGATCTCCCCTCCCCCCTCTGACAACGGAGTGATGAATGGAAGGCCGCTGCGGGTGATCTCCCCTCCCCCCTCTGACAACGGAGTGATGGATGGAAGGCCGCTGCGGGTGAACTCCCCTCCCCCTGACAACGGAGTGATGGATGGAAGGCCGCTGCGGGTGATCTCCCCTCCCCCCTCTGACAACGAAGTGATGGATGGAAGGCCGCTGCGGGTGATCTCCCCTCCCCCTCTGACAACGGAGTGATGGATGGAAGGCCGCTGCGGGTGATCTCCCCTCCCCTCTGACAACGGAGTGATGGATGGAAGGCCGCTGCGGGTGATCTCCCCTCCCCCTCTGACAACAGAGTGATGGATGGAAGGCTGCTGCGGGTGATCTCCCCTCCCCCTCTGACAACGGAGTGATGAATGGAAGGCCGCTGCGGGTGATCTCCCCTCCCCCTCTGACAACGGAGTGATGGATGGAAGGCCGCTGCGGGTGAACTCCCCTCCCCCTCTGACAACGGAGTGATGGATGGAAGGCCGCTGCGGGTGAACTCCCCTCCCCCTCTGACAACGGAGTGATGGATGGAAGGCCGCTGCGGGTGAATTCCCCTCCCCCTCTGACAACAGAGTGATGGATGGAAGGCCGCTGCGGGTGAACTCCCCTCCCCCCTCTGACAACGGAGTGATGGATGGAAGGCCGCTGCGGGTGAACTCCCCTCCCCCCTCTGACAACGGAGTGATGGATGGAAGGCCGCTGCGGGTGAACTCCCCTCCCCCCTCTGACAACGGAGTGATGGATGGAAGGCCGCTGCGGGTGAACTCCCCTCCCCCTCTGACAACGGAGTGATGGATGGAAGGCCGCTGCGGGTGATCTCCCCTCCCCCCTCTGACAACGGAGTGATGGATGGAAGGCCGCTGCGGGTGATCTCCCCTCCCCCTCTGACAACGGAGTGATGGATGGAAGGCCGCTGCGGGTGATCTCCCCTCCCCCCTCTGACAACGGAGTGATGGATGGAAGGCCGCTGCGGGTGATCTCCCCTCCCCCCTCTGACAACAGAGTGATGGATGGAAGGCCGCTGCGGGTGATCTCCCCTCCCCCCTCTGACAACGGAGTGATGGATGGAAGGCCGCTGCGGGTGATCTCCCCTCCCCCCTCTGACAACGGAGTGATGGATGGAAGGCCGCTGCGGGTGATCTCCCCTCCCCCTCTGACAACAGAGTGATGGATGGAAGGCCGCTGCGGGTGATCTCCCCTCCCCCTCTGACAACGGAGTGATGGATGGAAGGCCGCTGCGGGTGATCTCCCCTCCCCCTCTGACAACGGAGTGATGGATGGAAGGCCGCTGCGGGTGAATTCCCCTCCCCCTCTGACAACAGAGTGATGGATGGAAGGCCGCTGCGGGTGAACTCCCCTCCCCCTCTGACAACGGAGTGATGGATGGAAGGCCGCTGCGGGTGAATTCCCCTCCCCCTCTGACAACAGAGTGATGGATGGAAGGCCGCTGCGGGTGAACTCCCCTCCCCCTCTGACAACGGAGTGATGGATGGAAGGCCACTGCGGGTGAACTCCCCTCCCCCTCTGACAACGGAGTGATGGATGGAAGGCCGCTGCGGGTGATCTCCCCTCCCCCCTCTGACAACGGAGTGATGGATGGAAGGCCGCTGCGGGTGATCTCCCCTCCCCCTCTGACAACAGAGTGATGGATGGAAGGCCGCTGCGGGTGAATTCCCCTCCCCCTCTGACAACAGAGTGATGGATGGAAGGCCGCTGCGGGTGAACTCCCCTCCCCCTCTGACAACGGAGTGATGGATGGAAGGCCACTGCGGGTGAACTCCCCTCCCCCTCTGACAACGGAGTGATGGATGGAAGGCCGCTGCGGGTGATCTCCCCTCCCCCCTCTGACAACGGAGTGATGGATGGAAGGCCGCTGCGGGTGATCTCCCCTCCCCCTCTGACAACGGAGTGATGGATGGAAGGCCGCTGCGGGTGATCTCCCCTCCCCCCTCTGACAACGGAGTGATGGATGGAAGGCCGCTGCGGGTGATCTCCCCTCCCCCCTCTGACAACAGAGTGATGGATGGAAGGCCGCTGCGGGTGATCTCCCCTCCCCCCTCTGACAACGGAGTGATGGATGGAAGGCCGCTGCGGGTGATCTCCCCTCCCCCCCTCTGACAACGGAGTGATGGATGGAAGGCCGCTGCGGGTGATCTCCCCTCCCCCTCTGACAACAGAGTGATGGATGGAAGGCCGCTGCGGGTGATCTCCCCTCCCCCCTCTGACAACAGAGTGATGGATGGAAGGCCGCTGCGGGTGATCTTCCCTCCCCCCTCTGACAACGGAGTGATGGATGGAAGGCGCTGCGGGTGATCTCCCCTCCCCCTCTGACAACGGAGTGATGGATGGAAGGCCGCTGCGGGTGAATTCCCCTCCCCCTCTGACAACAGAGTGATGGATGGAAGGCCGCTGCGGGTGAATTCCCCTCCCCCTCTGACAACGGAGTGATGGATGGAAGGCCACTGCGGGTGAACTCCCCTCCCCCTCTGACAACGGAGTGATGGATGGAAGGCCGCTGCGGGTGATCTCCCCTCCCCCCTCTGACAACGGAGTGATGGATGGAAGGCCGCTGCGGGTGAATTCCCCTCCCCCTCTGACAACAGAGTGATGGATGGAAGGCCGCTGCGGGTGAATTCCCCTCCCCCTCTGACAACGGAGTGATGGATGGAAGGCCACTGCGGGTGAACTCCCCTCCCCCTCTGACAACGGAGTGATGGATGGAAGGCCGCTGCGGGTGATCTCCCCTCCCTCCTCTGACAACGGAGTGATGGATGGAAGGCCGCTGCGGGTGATCTCCCCTCCCCCTCTGACAACAGAGTGATGGATGGAAGGCCGCTGCGGGTGAACTCCCCTCCCCCTCTGACAACGGAGTGATGGATGGAAGGCCACTGCGGGTGAACTCCCTCCCCCTCTGACAACGGAGTGATGGATGGAAGGCCGCTGCGGGTGATCTCCCCTCCCCCTCTGACAATGGAGTGATGGATGGAAGGCCGCTGCGGGTGATCTCCCCTCCCCCCTCTGACAACGGAGTGATGGATGGAAGGCCGCTGCGGGTGATCTCCCCTCCCCCCTCTGACAACAGAGTGATGGATGGAAGGCCGCTGCGGGTGATCTCCCCTCCCCCCTCTGACAACGGAGTGATGGATGGAAGGCCGCTGCGGGTGATCTCCCCTCCCCCCTCTGACAACGGAGTGATGGATGGAAGGCCGCTGCGGGTGATCTCCCCTCCCCCTCTGACAACAGAGTGATGGATGGAAGGCCGCTGCGGGTGATCTCCCCTCCCCCCTCTGACAACGGAGTGATGGATGGAAGGCCGCTGCGGGTGATCTCCCCTCCCCCTCTGACAACAGAGTGATGGATGGAAGGCCGCTGCGGGTGATCTCCCCTCCCCCCTCTGACAACGGAGTGATGGATGGAAGGCCGCTGCGGGTGATCTCCCCTCCCCCTCTGACAACAGAGTGATGGATGGAAGGCCGCTGCGGGTGATCTCCCCTCCCCCCTCTGACAACGGAGTGATGGATGGAAGGCCGCTGCGGGTGAATTCCCCTCCCCTCTGACAACAGAGTGATGGATGGAAGGCCGCTGCGGGTGATCTCCCCTCCCCCTCTGACAACAGAGTGATGGATGGAAGGCCGCTGCGGGTGAATTCCCCTGCCCCTCTGACAACGGAGTGATGGATGGAAGGCCGCTGCGGGTGATCTCCCCTCCCCCCTCTGACAACGAAGTGATGGATGGAAGGCCGCTGCGGGTGATCTCCCTCCCCCTCTGACAACGGAGTGATGGATGGAAGGCCGCTGCGGGTGATCTCCCCTCCCCCCTCTGACAACGGAGTGATGGATGGAAGGCCGCTGCGGGTGATCTCCCCTCCCCCTCTGACAACGGAGTGATGGATGGAAGGCCGCTGCGGGTGATCTCCCCTCCCCCTCTGACAACGGAGTGATGAATGGAAGGCCGCGGGTGATCTCCCCTCCCCCTCTGACAACAGAGTGATGGATGGAAGGCCGCTGCGGGGTGATC
Organism: Lithobates clamitans; assembly: GCA_037952925.1. NCBI lineage: Eukaryota > Metazoa > Chordata > Amphibia > Anura > Ranidae > Lithobates > Lithobates clamitans. Next base: position 207,966 of record JBBGZY010002858.1, read on the forward strand.
TCCCCTCCCCCCTCTGACAACGGAGTGATGGATGGAAGGCCGCTGCGGGTGATCTCCCCTCCCCCTCTGACAACGGAGTGATGGATGGAAGGCCGCTGCGGGTGATCTCCCCTCCCCCTCTGACAACGGAGTGATGGATGGAAGGCCGCTGCGGGTGATCTCCCCTCCCTCCTCTGACAACGGAGTGATGGATGGAAGGCCGCTGCGGGTGATCTCCCCTCCCTCCTCTGACAACGGAGTGATGGATGGAAGGCCGCTGCGGGTGATCTCCCCTCCCCCTCTGACAACGGAGTGATGGATGGAAGGCCGCTGCGGGTGATCTCCCCTCCCCCTCTGACAACGGAGTGATGGATGGAAGGCTGCTGCGGGTGATCTCCCCTCCCCCTCTGACAACGGAGTGATGGATGGAAGGCCGCTGCGGGTGATCTCCCCTCCCCCCTCTGACAACGGAGTGATGGATGGAAGGCCGCTGCGGGTGATCTCCCCTCCCCCCTCTGACAACGGAGTGATGGATGGAAGGCCGCTGCGGGTGATCTCCCCTCCCCCCTCTGACAACGGAGTGATGGATGGAAGGCCGCTGCGGGTGATCTCCCCTCCCCCCTCTGACAACGGAGTGATGGATGGAAGGCTGCTGCGGGTGATCTCCCCTCCCCCTCTGACAACAGAGTGATGGATGGAAGGCCGCTGCGGGTGATCTCCCCTCCCCCCTCTGACAACGGAGTGATGGATGGAAGGCCGCTGCGGGTGATCTCCCCTCCCCTCTGACAACAGAGTGATGGATGGAAGGCTGCGGGTGATCTCCCCTCCCCCCTCTGACAACGGAGTGATGGATGGAAGGCCGCTGCGGGTGATCTCCCCTCCCCCTCTGACAACAGAGTGATGGATGGAAGGCTGCGGGTGATCTCCCCTCCCCCCTCTGACAACGAAGTGATGGATGGAAGGCTGCGGGTGATCTCCCCTCCCCCTCTGACAACAGAGTGATGGATGGAAGGCCGCTGCGGGTGATCTCCCCTCCCCCTCTGACAACAGAGTGATGGATGGAAGGCCGCTGCGGGTGATCTCCCCTCCCCCTCTGACAACGGAGTGATGAATGGAAGGCCGCGGGTGATCTCCCCTCCCCCTCTGACAACAGAGTGATGGATGGAAGGCTGCGGGTGATCTCCCCTCCCCCTCTGACAACGAAGTGATGGATGGAAGGCTGCGGGTGATCTCCCCTCCCCCCTCTGACAACAGAGTGATGGATGGAAGGCCGCTGCGGGTGATCTCCCCTCCCCCCTCTGACAACGGAGTGATGGATGGAAGGCCGCTGCGGGTGATCTCCCCTCCCCCTCTGACAACGGAGTGATGGATGGAAGGCCGCTGCGGGTGATCTCCCCTCCCCCTCTGACAACAGAGTGATGGATGGAAGGCCGCTGCGGGTGAATTCCCCTCCCCCTCTGACAACGGAGTGATGGATGGAAGGCCGCTGCGGGTGATCTCCCCTCCCCCCTCTGACAACGAAGTGATGGATGGAAGGCCGCTGCGGGTGATCTCCCCTCCCCCTCTGACAACGGAGTGATGGATGGAAGGCCGCTGCGGGTGATCTCCCCTCCCCCCTCTGACAACGGAGTGATGGATGGAAGGCCGCTGCGGGTGATCTCCCCTCCCCCCTCTGACAACGGAGTGATGGATGGAAGGCCGCTGCGGGTGATCTCCCCTCCCCCTCTGACAACGGAGTGATGGATGGAAGGCCGCTGCGGGTGATCTCCCCTCCCCCTCTGACAACGGAGTGATGGATGGAAGGCTGCTGCGGGTGATCTCCCCTCCCCCTCTGACAACGGAGTGATGGATGGAAGGCCGCTGCGGGTGATCTCCCCTCCCCCCTCTGACAACGGAGTGATGGATGGAAGGCCGCTGCGGGTGATCTCCCCTCCCCCCTCTGACAACGGAGTGATGGATGGAAGGCCGCTGCGGGTGATCTCCCCTCCCCCCTCTGACAACGGAGTGATGGATGGAAGGCCGCTGCGGGTGATCTCCCCTCCCCCCTCTGACAACGGAGTGATGGATGGAAGGCTGCTGCGGGTGATCTCCCCTCCCCCTCTGACAACAGAGTGATGGATGGAAGGCCGCTGCGGGTGATCTCCCCTCCCCCCTCTGACAACAGAGTGATGGATGGAAGGCCGCTGCGGGTGATCTCCCCTCCCCCTCTGACAACAGAGTGATGGATGGAAGGCTGCGGGTGATCTCCCCTCCCCCCTCTGACAACGAAGTGATGGATGGAAGGCTGCGGGTGATCTCCCCTCCCCCTCTGACAACAGAGTGATGGATGGAAGGCCGCTGCGGGTGATCTCCCCTCCCCCCTCTGACAACAGAGTGATGGATGGAAGGCCGCTGCGGGTGATCTCCCCTCCCCCTCTGACAACAGAGTGATGGATGGAAGGCTGCGGGTGATCTCCCCTCCCCCCTCTGACAACGAAGTGATGGATGGAAGGCTGCGGGTGATCTCCCCTCCCCCTCTGACAACAGAGTGATGGATGGAAGGCCGCTGCGGGTGATCTCCCCTCCCCCTCTGACAACAGAGTGATGGATGGAAGGCCGCTGCGGGTGATCTCCCCTCCCCCTCTGACAACGGAGTGATGGATGGAAGGCCACTGCGGGTGAACTCCCCTCCCCCTCTGACAACGGAGTGATGGATGGAAGGCCGCGGGTGATCTCCCCTCCCCCTCTGACAACAGAGTGATGGATGGAAGGCTGCGGGTGATCTCCCCTCCCCCTCTGACAACGAAGTGATGGATGGAAGGCTGCGGGTGATCTCCCCTCCCCCCTCTGACAACAGAGTGATGGATGGAAGGCCGCTGCGGGTGATCTCCCCTCCCCCCTCTGACAACAGAGTGATGGATGGAAGGCCGCTGCGGGTGATCTCCCCTCCCCCTCTGACAACGGAGTGATGGATGGAAGGCCGCTGCGGGTGATCTCCCCTCCCCCTCTGACAACGGAGTGATGGATGGAAGGCCGCTGCGGGTGATCTCCCCTCCCCCTCTGACAACGGAGTGATGGATGGAAGGCCGCTGCGGGTGATCTCCCCTCCCCCTCTGACAACGGAGTGATGAATGGAAGGCCGCTGCGGGTGATCTCCCCTCCCCCCTCTGACAACGGAGTGATGGATGGAAGGCTGCTGCGGGTGATCTCCCCTCCCCCTCTGACAACAGAGTGATGGATGGAAGGCCGCTGCGGGTGATCTCCCCTCCCCCCTCTGACAACGGAGTGATGGATGGAAGGCTGCGGGTGATCTCCCCTCCCCCCTCTGACAACAGAGTGATGGATGGAAGGCTGCGGGTGATCTCCCCTCCCCCCTCTGACAACGAAGTGATGGATGGAAGGCCGCGGGTGATCTCCCCTCCCCCTCTGACAACAGAGTGATGGATGGAAGGCCGCTGCGGGTGATCTCCCCTCCCTCCCTCTGACAACGGAGTGATGGATGGAAGGCCGCTGCGGGTGATCTCCCCTCCCCCTCTGACAACGGAGTGATGGATGGAAGGCCGCTGCGGGTGATCTCCCCTCCCCCCTCTGACAACGGAGTGATGGATGGAAGGCTGCGGGTGATCTCCCCTCCCCCTCTGACAACAGAGTGATGGATGGAAGGCCGCTGCGGGTGATCTCCCCTCCCCCCTCTGACAACGGAGTGATGGATGGAAGGCCGCTGCGGGTGATCTCCCCTCCCCCTCTGACAACAGAGTGATGGATGGAAGGCCGCTGCGGGTGATCTCCCCTCCCCCTCTGACAATGGAGTGATGGATGGAAGGCCGCTGCGGGTGATCTCCCCTCCCCCCTCTGACAACGGAGTGATGGATGGAAGGCCGCTGCGGGTGATCTCCCCTCCCCCTCTGACAACGGAGTGATGGATGGAAGGCCGCTGCGGGTGATCTCCCCTCCCCCCTCTGACAACGGAGTGATGGATGGAAGGCCGCTGCGGGTGATCTCCCCTCTCCCCTCTGACAACGGAGTGATGGATGGAAGGCCGCTGCGGGTGATCTCCCCTCCCCCCTCTGACAACGGAGTGATGGATGGAAGGCTGCTGCGGGTGATCTCCCCTCCCCCTCTGACAACAGAGTGATGGATGGAAGGCCGCTGCGGGTGATCTCCCCTCCCCCCTCTGACAACGAAGTGATGGATGGAAGGCTGCGGGTGATCTCCCCTCCCCCCTCTGACAACGGAGTGATGGATGGAAGGCCGCTGCGGGTGATCTCCCCTCCCCCTCTGACAACGGAGTGATGGATGGAAGGCCGCTGCGGGTGATCTCCCCTCCCCCCTCTGACAACGGAGTGATGGATGGAAGGCCGCTGCGGCCAACGGAGTGATGGATGGAAGGCTGCGGGTGATCTCCCCTCCCCCTCTGACAACGGAGTGATGGATGGAAGGCTGCGGGTGATGTCACCACTCTGTGTAGTTCAGTTCTGAGGAGGCGGAGCTCTGTGGTGATCATGTGACCGGCAGCCTATGCGTGACCACATGAAAAAGCTTAAAGTGTTTGTAAACCTCAGACATGAAATCTGAACAAAGCACATCCCTCTATAGTGTGTACTTGTCTCAGTCCAGAGCACTAAGTGTCATTTCTGTCTGCTGCTCCTTCCTCTGATATCTGCATGAGTCACTTCTGAAGGGGTTTTCCTGACACCAAGAGATAAATGGTGACAGGGGAGGGAGCTCCAACACACAGCCTGTGATTGACAGCCTCAGCTCTGTTCCTGTGTGGAGGGGGTGTGTCCCTTCCCTCCAATCAACTCTTATGGAGCTTTGCAGAGTGTAATTTCAGCCCCCCACCCCATGCTTTCTGAAAGCTCAGACACACTGTATAAATGCTGGACCTTACATGGATGTAGAGAGGGAAGACTGCAGATAAACAGGTACAACTTATTTAGGAGAATTTGTCTCATCTCTGTGTGTCACCTGAAGCCGGTCAC